>JALPQD010000095.1:5533907-5806407 GCA_023101885.1 Typhlomys cinereus
TTAGGAAGGGAAGCAAATAGTGACAGAAAGACACTTAAAACGGGAGAATTGTAACTTGGACAGGGACACGAACAGAGGGAACGGCGCCGCGACTGATCCTCCGCGCGGGTAGGCGTAGCCCTCGCCTACAACGAGGGGTGGGGTTGTGGGGGGTGTATCTGATAACAGTGAAACTCACTCTCTTTCACTCTCGTCCTCATTCTTACACCTTTACTCCTCAAGGTTCCTCCTTTCCTTCACACACCTTCCGATCGGTTTCCTCCCCCCTTCACACTATCATCCTCTCTTCCTCCTCCTTCTTCACTCCTGTTCTCCCTCCTTTTCTCACTCCCACCTCTCTTTCTCCCACAACCCTCATTCTCACTCCCTTTCCCTTCCCCTCTGTCCTTGCCTCTTTGTGTGCGCTCAGCCTTGTCTTTCATCTTTCCTCCCCATTCCCTTCCTTCTCTATGGTCCTCTCTAGGCTATATTAACACAATATTAGAAATCTCCCAAAATAGTTGATGGGTTCAAAATGAACGCATGAAACTTGCCAACACAATTAATCACTTGAATTATGTTGAGAACTGTTTCTTTTACCAGTGTACAAGCCCTAAAACCATGACATTATCTTCATATTGATGAAAATAAGGAATATTATAAGACTAGCAATAACAGAGTTATAAAAATCATGTAACAACCACAGGATAGAATTACAGGAAACAGTAAAATTGAATTCTAATGAAAATAATGATCAGAAATTACTTCTGGCCATTGGATTGGCATATTGTTTCTAATATCCATTGATAGAGTAATTACATTCTGTGAGGTGAAGAAGATAAATTAACAAAAGTAGTCTAACTTGACAATGTAAACATGCAATTTCATTTGAAGTTTTGAAAGTACAGTTTTATTGTATGTTAATGAAAAGTTCACAAAGTAGCTGTGTGTATATACCCAAGGCATTAGTTTATGACTACCTGTAAAAGGAATTAACCTAATATGATGATCTCTGGTTGCGTGTACATTATTTTGAGAAGCCATTCAGCATGTTATGATGGAAATGTATTTGCATGGGACAATGGTCATAATGAGAACAAAGCTAGATCACAATCATTAAGTGTTAGTTTTACTTTTATAGGCTTGTAGAAATTTGTTCGGATAACTTGGAAAATAAAAATAGACAATATCTTGATTTTAGCCTAAAGATTAAGAAGTGATTCAAATAATAGGAATATAAATGATTATTTTCTATTCCAATTAATTCAGAGGCATTCCTGTAGCCACAATAGGATATATTTGCTGTCTAAAGACCACCCCAGAGTTCCTGTACATTGGAGATGCTCTCTCTTTCCACCCAGATTCCTTGAAAGTTCTGTAGAGTGGACTTGGCTGTTACTCCTTCCTCCTACCTCTGGATCAAGGATGCTTAAGTTGCAATTCAGGTTTCCGGCATGAGGTGGCAATAAGGTATCACTATTTTAAAAACTTGTCTATGAAATATATGTGTAGTAATGCATCACAATAAAAGATGCTCCAGAGATGGGGGAGTAAAAGGGTGAAGACTGAGAGAAAGGGAGGGAGGGGGTGAGAGGAAGGGGAAAAGGTGGGAGGGAGTAAGGGGACCAGGGAGGGGTGGAGAGAGGGAGGGGCCCCGGGTACCTAGTAAGTAAGTACGAGAGGAAAAAAATAATAATAATAAAAAATGAAAGTCTAGAAAAAGTGCTAGCCAGATGGTTACATGGGTAAAGGCGATTGCTGCAAAACTGGACAACCTGAGTTAGATTCCCCAGAACTCACAAGGTGAATCTGCCAGACTATACGCCCTCCCCTTCTGGTAAGATCATACCCCATCGGTTGTAAATGTGCATGCCAAACTCTTCTCTGGGTCCTCCTCTCCGATGAGGTGCAAGGACCCAGTGGCATTTCCCAGAACCCTTTCATGTGTTCCCCTTAAGCATAGGAACACTACTGTGGCTGTCAATCCCTTGCCTCCAAGGATTCTAGTGCCTTTAGCAAATGCTAGACTTTGTGGATCAATAGTGTGTTGGACATTGCGCAGGGCATGCAAAGTCCAAATATGATTGCTTCGGCCCTAACTTGTGTAGAGTATCTTGCATATCATTGCTCCTCCCATACTTCTGCTCTTACAATCTTACCACCCCCTCTTCTGCAAATTTCCCTGAGCTTCAGGAAGGGGAGAGATTAGACTGGCCCAGTTCCAGGTGGTTGATATAGAGTCTCTGAAGTTCTGGATTATGGTTTGGTGATTTTTTTCCAGTTTTGCTGCTCCTGCAATGCCCCTGAAGGATTGTTATATACAACTTTTATTATATTGATAAAGGTTCCTCCCATTCCAACTGTCTCTAGAGTTTTGATCATAAAAGGCTGTTGGATCTTGTCAAAAGCTTTTTCTGCATCTATTGAGAATATCACGTGGTCTTGGACTTTGCACTGGTTTATATGATGAATTACATTTATTGATTTGCATATGTTGAACCAAACTTTTGTGCCTGGAATAAAGCCTACTTGATCCCTGTGGATGATCTTTTTTTTAATACATTTTTATTATTATTTCAGCTCATACAAACTTAATAGGTACACCAGTTCCCTCCCTCCCTCCTCCTCCCCCCCCGACCCCCCTGCTCCCCCTCCCCTCACCCCGCCCCATCCCCCCCGTGCCTCCCGCCCCAATTCCTAGAGTCCTTTCTTGTGCATGCCTGAATCTCCTCTGAGCCCTCCTCTCCGATGACATACAAGGACCCAGTGGCATTTCCCTGAACCCTTTCCCGTGTTCCCCTTAAGCATAGGAACACTACTGTGGCTGTCAATCCCTTGCCTCCAAGGATCTTGGTGTCTTTAGCAGATGCTAGACTTTGTGAGGTCAATAGTGTGTTGGACATTGCTCCGGGCATGCAATGTCCAATTATGATTGCTTCGGCCCTAACTTGTGTGGAGTATCTTGCAAATCATTGCTCCTCCCATCCTTTTGCTCTTACACTCTTACCGCCCCCTCTTCTGCAAATGTCCCTGAGCTTCAGGATGGGGAGAGATTAGTCTGGCCTAGTTCTAGGTGGTTGATATAGAGTCTCTGAAGTTCTGGATTGTGGTTTGTTGATTTTCTTTTGCAGTTTTATTGTTCCTGCAATGCCCTTCACTCCATCGTGATGGGCACTGTATGTTACCCCCTGGCCAGAGACAGAAAGCTGTTAAACTGGAGTCTTATTATAAGAGCACATTCAAGGGTAGATGTAATACTTATACCCAAAAGTGGAATCGCAGGGTCATATGGCATTTGGCAATGGGAGAGGTCAATCACCCATTTGCAAAATGGTTACTTTTTAATCTGCCTGACTATATGCCGTCCCCTTCTGCTGAGTTCATACCCCCTTAGGTGTAAATGATCAGGAACGAATGTCTGTGAACATAACTAGGTGTCACATTACTTTCTTGGAGTCCTTGATGGAGGCCTATTTTCTCTACTGTAACATGGTCACTTCTCTCCTTGTTTCTGGTGTGGCCGTCCAACCCCATCACTCCTGTTCATACTACTTGCAATTGCTGTAGGTAATACATAGATTTACCTATGAGTGTCTCAAGATGGGCTGGGTGGGTTTGGTATTAGGAGCCACCTATTAGGGTGTACATACGGCACTTAATTTTCTGGGTCTGGGATACTTCACTCAATATAATTGTTTCTAATGACATCCATTTCCCAGCAAATTCCAGTAATTCATCATTTTGGATGGCTGAGTAGTACTCTATTGTATAGATGTACCACAATTTCCTTATCCACTCGTCAACTGTTGGACATTTGGGCTGATTCCATGTCTTTGCTATTGTAAACAGTGCTGCTATGAACATGGTCGTGCTTGTGCTATCGAGATGAACTTCTGCTGTATGGGGGGTTGTACCCAAAAGTGGAATCGCAGGGTCATATGGCATTTCAATCTTTAATTTCTTTAAGAATCTCCAGACGGCTCGCCAGAGTGGCTCTATGAGCCTGCACTCACACCAGCAATGTAGGAGAGTTCCCCTCTCTCCACATCCTCTCCAGCATTTGTTGTTGTTTGTATTGTGGATTTTTGCCATCCTGACCGGGGTGAGATGATATCTCAGGGAAGTTTTGATTTGCATTTCCCTGATGGCTAAAGAAGTGGAGCATTTTTTAAGATAGTTGTTAGACATTTTAATTTCATCCCTGGTAAAATTTCTTTTAAGTTCCAGGGCCCATTTTTTAATTGGGCCATTGGTTTCCTTGACGTTTAGTTTTCTAAGTTCTTTGTGCACTCTGGACAGTAGAGCTCTATCAGATATGTGCTTAGTGAAGATTTTCTCCCATTCTGTGGGTTGCCTTTGAGCTCGTGTGACAATCTCTTTATCTGAACAGAAGCTCTTTAATTTCACAAGATCCCAACTGTTGAGAGTTGGTAGCAGTGACTGTGCCATTGGATGTCTGTTTAGGAAATGTTGGCCTAGCCCAATCAGCTCGAGAGAGTTCCCTATCCTTTCATCTATGGTTTTTATAGTCTCTGGCCTGATATCAAGGTCCTTGATCCATTTGGAATTAAGTCTTGTACATGGTGACAAGTATGGGTCCAGCTTTAATCTTCTGCATGTGGAGATCCAGTTTTGCCAGCACCATTTGTTGAAGATGCTGTTCTTTTTCCATTGGATTCTTTGGGCCCCTTTGAAAAGACCAAATGGCTGTAATTTTGTGGGCTTATATCTGGGTCTTCAATCCTTATCCATTGATCTGTGTGTCTATTTTGGAGCCAGTACCAGGCTGTTTTTATAACTATGGATTAGTAATATAGACTAAGGTTCGGTATGGTGATATCTCCAGCAGTATTTTTGTTACTCAGGATTGTCTTTGATATCCTGGGTCTTTTGTGCCTCCATGTGAATTATGAGATTGTTTGGTCAACTTCTTTAAAGAATTGCTTTGTGATTTTAATTGGTATAGCATTGAATTTGTATATTGCCTTTGGTAGGATGGTCTTTTTTTATTAAAAATTTAATTATACATTTTAAAAATTTTTTACCAGTTCCGTCCCTCCCCCCTCCTTCCCCCGAACCCCCTCCTACCCCTCTTCTCCCTCCCCATTCCCCAGTGCCTCCCCCCCAATTCCCAGAGAGTCCTTTATTATGTACGCCTAACTCTCCACTGGGGCCTCCTCTCCAATGACATATAAGGACCCAGTGGCATTTCCATAAGCCCTTTCTCTTGTTCCCCTTAAGCATAGGATCACTACTATGGCTGTCAATCCCTTGCCTCCAGGTGTCTCGGTGCCCTTAACAGATGCTAGACTTTATGAGGGCAACAGTGCACTGGACATTGCGCAGGGCATGCAAAGTCCCATTATGATTGCTTTGGCCCCAACTATTGTTGAGAATCTTGCAAATCGTTGCTCCTCCCATCCTTTTGCTCTTACAATCTTACCGCCCCCTCTTCCGCAAATGTCCCTGCGCTCCAGGATGGGGAGAGATTAGGCTGGCCTAGTTCTATGTGATTGATATAGAGTCTCTGAAGTTCTGGATTGTGGTTTGTTGATTTTCTTTTGCAGTTTTGCTGCTCCTGAAATGCCCTGCACTCCATCCTGGTGGGCACTGTATGTCACCCTCTGGCCAGAGACAAAAAGCTGTTAAACTGGAGTCTTGTTATAATAGCACATTCAAGGGTACATGTAATAAGAGTAGGAAATCTCAGTGAGGAAGGGGTCCATCACCCATTTACAAAATGATTACCTTATATCTGCTAGAGTATATGCCCTCCCTTTCTGGTGAGATCAGGAAAGAACGTCTGTGAACTTAACCAGGTTTCTCCTTACTTATTTGCAGACCTTGATGGAGGCCTATTTTCTCTGCTGTAGCATGGTCCCCTCTCTCCTTGTTTCTGGTGTGGCCCTCCAACCCCATCTCTTGTTCATAATCCTTGCAATTACTGTGTTACATAGTTTTACTTTTGAGTGTCTCAATGTGGCCTGGGTGAGTTTGGTACTAGGAGCTACCTATTAGGGAGTACAAACGGCGCTTAATTTTCCGGGTTTGGGATACTTCACTTAATATAATTGTTTCTATTGACATCCATTTCCCAGCAAATTCCAGTAATTCGTCATTTTTGATGGCTGAGTAGTACTCCATTGTATAGATGTACCACAGTTTCCTTATCCACTCATCAACTGTTGGACATTTAGGTTGATTCCATGACTTTGCTATTGTAAACAGTGCTGCTATGAACATGGTCGAGCTTGTGCTATCGAGGTGAACCTCTGCTGCATGGGGGGTTATACCCAAAAGTGGCATAGCAGGGTCATATGGCATTTCAATCTTTAATTTCTTGAAGAATCTCCAGACGGCTCGCCAGAGTGGCTGTATAGGCCTGCATTCCCAGCAGCAATGTAAGAGAGTTCCCCTCTCTCCACATCCTCTCCAGCATTTGTCATTGTTTGTATTGTGGATATTTGCCATCCTGACCGGGGTGAGATGATATCTCAGGGAGGTTTTCATTTGCATTTCCTTGATGGAGAAGGAAGTGGAGCATTTTTTAAGATATTTGTAAGACATTTTAATTTCATCCCTGGTAAAGTTTCTTTGAAGTGGTAGGTCATTTTTATGATGTTGATTCTGCCAATCCAGGAACATGGGAGGTCTTTCCACCTTCTGGTGTCTTCTGCAATTTCTTTCTTTAGGGTTTTAAAGTTTTCATTGTAAAGGTCTTTTACCTCCTTGCTTAGGTTTACACCAAGGTATTTCATTTTTTTAGGGGCTATAGTAAATGGGATTGTTTCTCTCAAAGCTTTTTCACTTCTTTCATTTTGGGCATATAGGAAGGCCTCTGATTTTTGCACATTTATTTTGTATCCTGCCACCCTGCTCAACTTCTCAATTAGTTCCAGGAGCTTCCTGGTGGAGTTTTTGGGATCACTCAGGTATAAGATCATGTCATCTGCAAATAGGGATAGCTTGACTTCTTCCTTGCCGATTTGAATCCCTCTTATGTCCCTTTCTTGTCTTATGGCTTCGGCTAAGACTTCAAGTACAATATTGAATAGAAGTGGTGAGAGTGGACAGCCTTGTCTAGTTCCTGATCGAAGTGGGAATGATTCCAATTGTTCCCCATTGAGCATAATCTTTGCTGTGGGCTTGTTGTATACAGCTTTTATTATATTGATAAAGGTTCCTTCCATTCCTACTGTCTCTAGCGTTTTGATCATAAAAGGCTGTTGGATCTTTCAAAACCTTTTTCTGCATCTATTGAGAGTATCATGTGGTCTTGGACTTTGCAGTGGTTTATATGATGAATTACATTTATTGATTTGTATATGTTGAACCAACCATATGTGCCTGGAATAAAGCCTACTTGATCCCTGTGGATGATCTTTTTGATATGTTTTTGAATCCAATTTACTAAGACTTAGTTGATTATCTTTGCATCTCTGTTAATCAGAGAGATTGTCCTATAGTGTTCTTTTTTATGTGTATCTTTATTAGGTTTTTGGAATAAGACGATATTAGCTTCATAGAAGGAATTTGGTAGTGTTCCTCCCTTTGCTATTTGATGGAACAGTTTAAGGATTATTGGTGTTATTAGCTCCTTAAATCTCTGTTAGAACTCTGTGCTGAATCCATCTGGTCCAGGACATTTTTTGGTGGGAAGATTCGAGATTACTTCCTCGATTTCCTCATATGTTATAGGACTATTTAAATAATTCACAACTTCCTGATTCAATTTAGGTAAGTTGTGTTTACTTAGGAATTCATCCATGTAATTAGTGTTGTCACATTTCACAGAGTATAAGTTTTTGAAATATGATGTTGTAATTCTCTGGATTTCTTGGGTATCAGTAGTGATATCTCCATTTTCATTTCTAATTTTGTTGATTTGGGTTTTCTCTCTCTTGCTTTTGGTTAAGTTAGCTAGGGGTGTATCAATCTTATTGATTTTTTTCAAAGAACCACCTTTTTTATTTATTTAATTGTGCGTTTGTGTGTGTGTGTCAGTGTGTGTGTGTGTGTGTGTGTGTGTGTGTGTAGAACCACGGGTGAATTTGGGAACCACCATGGACGCCTCCACCTCTTCCTTTGTTTACTCTGCCCCGGGATTCACAGGCTTGCTCTATCTGAACCAGAAATGCAGGCTGCCCCCGCTTCCACCTGGCATCTATATGTGGGGTTCAGGATCCGAACTCAGGACCTTACACCTGCAAGGCAGAGGCTTAACCCCTGAGCCACTTCTCCAGCCCCCAAAGAACCAGCTTTTTGACTGGTTGATTTTCTGTATCGTTTTCCTAATCTCGATGTGGGGATATTTCTCCTCTTATTTTGCTAATCTCCTCTCTTCTGCTGCTTTTGGGATTGGATTGCTCCAGTTTCTCTAAAGCTTTAAGCTGCATTGTTAAATTCTTTATTTCTGACGTTTCCATTTTTTGTATGTAGGTATTAAGAGCTATGAACTTACTTACCTCTTAGGACAGCTTTCATTGTGTCCCAGAGATTTTGGTAAGTTGTATTTTCGTTATCGTTCACTTTCAGGAAATCTTGAAATTTCCTTTTTAATTTCTTCCTGAATCCAGTTCTCATTCAGCATCATAGTGACAAATTCCCAGGAGTTAGTGTATTTTCTGTTGTTTGCTGTGTTGTGGATGTCAAGCTTTAGGCCATGGTGGTCTGATAGGGCACAGGTTAGAATTTCAACTTTCCCGTATATGTATAGATTCGTTTTGTGGCCCAATATGTGATCTATTTTGGAGAAAGTTCCATGTCCTGCTGAGAAAAATGTGCATTCTTTGGTGCCTGGATGAAAACTTCGATAGAGATCTGTAAGGTCCATTTCACTAAGGGTTTGATTAAGTTCCAATGTGTTGCCTTTTATCTCTGGTCAGAGGGTGACATCCAATACCCATCAAGAGGAAACTAAGAGCAGTGTAGGAACAGCAAAACTGAAAAAGAAAATCAACAAACCATAATTCAAAACATCGGAGACTCTACATCATCCACCTGGAACCAGGCCAGCCTAATCTGTCCCCATCCTAAAGCTCAGGGAAATTTGCGGCAGAGGGGGCAGTAAGATTGTAAGAGCCTCAAGATGGGGAGGAGCAATGATATGCAAGATACTCCATACAACTTAGGGCCCAAGTAATCATAATAAGACTTTGCATGACCTGTGCAATGACCAATGTATCATTGACACCCATAAGTCTAGCATGGGTCACAGGCACTACGATCTTTAGAGGCAAGGGATTAACAGTCACAGTAGTGTTCCTATACTAAAGGGGAACACAAAGACGAGCTCTAGGCAATGCTACTGAGTCCTTACACCTCATCAGAGAGGAGGACTCAGAGGGAAGTTTGACTTACACACTAAAGAATGCTCCAGGAGCAGGAGGGGGAAGGGGCACTGGGAGAAAGGGAGGGAGAGTGGGAAAAGGAGGAAGGGAACAGGGGGATCCAGGGAGGGGTCAGGGGAGGGAGGGGAATGAGGTACTTATCAACTTTGTATGAGTGAAAGAAATAAAAAAAGAAGTTCCAATGTGTCTCTGTTAAGTTTTTGGCCTATTGAACTATCCCACATTGAGAGGACAGTATTGAAATCCTCAAGAATTACCATTTTGGGGTTGATTTCTTGTTTTAGACTATGTAGCATTTTCTTAATGAATGTGGAAGAGCCCATATTAGGTGCATATATGTTCAGTGTTGTGAAGTCTTCCTTGTGAATTGTACATGTGACTAAAATGTAGTATTCTCCTTTGTCCCTTATGATTTTTTTTTTGGTTTGAAGTCCACTTTGTCAGATAGATAGCATGATAGCTACTCCTTCTTGTTTCCTGGTTCCATTAGTTACAGAATTTTTGTCCAGCCTATTACTTTTAGAATGTTCTCATCTTTTGTGGTGAGATGTGTTTCCCGAAGGCAGCAGATGGATGGGTTATGATTGCTAATCCAAGTTTGTAATCTGTATCTTGATTGGTGAGTTAATTCCATTGACTTTTAGTGTTATAATGGAGAAATTACTTTTAATTCCCAACACTTTTTGTGGTTAGTGGCTTTCATACGTGTGTTACTTGGCTTTTAGGTTTTGGTGGTATTATACATCACTTCTGTCCTCCTGGATATGCTTGTTCTTTTCTTCAAGCTTGAATATATTTTTTAGCATTTTTTTTGAAGGCCTGGTTTGGTAGACATGTAAACCTTCAAGTTTTCTTTGTGCTAGAAATTTTTCTCTCATCCTTGATCATGAATTATAGTTTTATGGGTATATCACCCTGGGTTGACATTTTTGCTCATTCCAAACTTGGATGTATGTCTCTCCAAGCTCTTCTTGCTTTTACTGTTTCCATTGAAAAATCATTTGTTATTTTAATTTTAAAAGTGACTTCTTTTCTCCCTTGAAGGTCTCAGCACCTTTTCTTTGTCTTGTATGTGGAGTGTTTTGACTATTATTTGCCATGGCAAGTTTCTATTTTGGTCATATCTGTTTGGAGAGTGGAATGCCTCCTGTGTTTGGATGGGCCTCTCTTTCTTTAGATGAGTAAAATTTTCCTTTATGATAATTTAACAAATATATTTGAAAAATTCCTCAGATGTGCTATTATAACAAGACTCCAGTTTAACAGCCTTTTGTCTCTGACCAGGGGGGGGGACATACAGTACCCATCAGGATGGAGTAAAGGGCATTGCAGGAGCAGCAAAACTGCAAAAGAAAAATCAACAAACCACAATCCAGAACTTCAGAGACTCTATATCAACCACATAGAACAAGGCCAGCCTAATCTCTCCCCATCCTGAAGCTCAGGGACATTTGCGGAAAAGGGGGCGGTAAGATTGTAAGAGCAAAAGGATGGGAGGAGCAATGATTTGCAAGATTCTCCACACTAGTTAGGGCCGAAGCAATCATAATAGGACTTTGCATGCCCTGCGTAATGTCCAACACACAAAGTCTAGCATCAGCTAAAGGCACCCAGATCCTTGGAGGCAAGAGATTGACAGCCACAGTAGTGTTCCTATGCTTAAGGGGAACACAGGAAAGGGTTCAGGGAAATGCCACTGGGTCCTTGTATGTCATCGGAGAGGAGGGCCCAGAGGAGAGTTAGGCATACACAATAAAGGACACTCTGGGAATTGGGGGGGGGGAGGCACTGGGGGATGGGGAGGGAGGGGAGAGGGAGCAGGGGCTTCGGGGGGAGGAAGAGGGAGGGAGGGAACTGGTCTACCTATTAAGTTTGTATGAGCAGAAATAATAAAAATTTATTAAAAAAAAAAAAGAAAAATTTCCTCAGGTGTGAAATTTGGGATTCTTGTAATAGTGTTCCATGAATGTGCATGTTAGGCTTCTTCAAGGTGTCCCATAACTCTTGAATATTCCTCTCAATTTGGCTTTAACAACCTCTTTCATTGAGTTTGTTAGTTCTTCCACTTTGTCTTCAAGATCAGATATTCTGTTTTCTGCCTCATTATTTCTGCTGATAAAACTCTCTGTTGAGCTCTGCGTTGAAGACAACTTGTGCTTTAGTTCAATTTTAAACTCTGCTTGGGATTGTTTTAACTACTCTATGCCCGTTTTTGTTTCTTCAACTGATTTTCTCATCTTCTAGTGCTTGTTGTTTTCATTTTCAAAGTGGTTGATGTGGTTGTTTAACTCCTCTTGGATTTCCTCTTTCATAGTATTCATCATGGTAAAGATCAGGCTTTGAATATCATTATCTTGGGTATGGCTTTCTTGGCTATTTTCTGTGAGTTTGTTCTGGTTGGAATCTATTATTATGTGGTTAATTCTTTTGGTAGGATATTCATTGTCTTGGTTTTTGTTTTATCTCTTAAGACCTTCTTTCAGTTTCTGTGTATTTTTGACTGAACTGAATTAGATGGTATTACCACTCTTGAGCTGCTATTACTAGTGTTTGCATCGGAGTTGGGTACGCTTGTCTGGTATTGGTGTTTTTTCCTTGATGAGGTTATTAGACTATTTAGTACATCAATTAAGTCCGGTTTAGTAGACAGTGAGTGAAGAGTAGTATGGTAATGCACTTTTTCTGTTTAGTACCCTGGTGATATGTGAGTGTTATAGTGAGGGTGAATGGTATAGTCCCTAAAGTAGTATACGTTTTGGGGTAGCTGCATGGAAAAGTTAAACTACAGTGATTAATTATTGAAAAGAACAGGATGGTAAAACGGGTTTACTTATCTTTGAGGTAGATGTGAAGATTATCTCCCATTTGATAGCATGATTTTAGAGAAATTCAGATGTATGACATTTGTCCCCTAGTGATTTGCTTGGATTTTCTTTGGACTCTGTTGAATTCTGAGGAGCAGCGAGTCTGCTCTGAGGAGCAGGGGTTCCCCCTGATCTGGATCCAGGGTGAAAAGGGCCGTGCGTCTAGTTGTCACCTGATCACCTGGGACCTGGGACGTGGCCTATGGGCCTTCCCCAGCACCTGCACAGACTGGCTGCCTCTCCCACTGGCTGGTGGGATAAGCAGGTGACCTGGGGCTTGGGGTGTGGCCTAGGTGCCTTACCTGAGGAGGAAGGGATCTGCCCTTGTCCAGATGCAGACCAAAAAGTCATTCACTTACTTTGTATTGACTATAATCTGTGTCTTTATATTCAGTAATGTTTGCCCTATGAAAATTGAAATTTGGTGCCCTGATATTTTACTGTGTATATGTTTATAATTGTTGCGTCTTGAAGAACTGCTTTCTTAGCCAATATGAGTAATCCTCAAATCTATAAGCTAAATTGCATTTTCTGAGGTGTTAGTATGGCTATAACTCTTTTCTCTAATCAATTTGCTTAGAATGTCTTTTCTCATACTTTCACCTGAGGATTGTGAATTTCTTTCACAGTAAGGAATGCTTCTTTGAAGTAATAAATAGATTAAGACCATTTTTTGTGTTTCAGAACTTCATTTAAAAGAACAGTTAAAGGACTGGAGAGAGAGCTCAGTCAGTAAATGGTATCTTTTAAATTTAATATTCTCATTTGTGTCTTTATTGGCGATTGAGGACATTACATTCAGAGATAGTATCAAGAACTGTGTATTAATAACTGTAGTTTTATTTTTGTAATGATGGGTACTTTCTAATCCTCCTGTGCTCCTCTTAGTGAAACTTATTCTTTCCTGTGACTACAAATGTACTTTTATAGGTATAGCATCCCTTCCAGTATCTGCAAGTATCAGTGAACATGAACTTTGTATTTATAATGGAATTTTTTTCTCATTCCTCCAATTATGGGTGATAACTTGCCAGATATAGTCACTGTGGCTGATGTTTATTCTATTTGAGAACTTGAAATACATCATTATACGCCTTCAGGCTTTTGGAATTTCTTCTGAGTATTCTATTGTTATTCTGATTAATTTGTGTTTATATTTAACTTAGTTCTAATGGATTTCAATCACCTTTCTTTGCTTAAAATCTAAGATACAGACATATTTTCAGCCATAAATGAATGGATAATAATAATATGGGACCTATATGCAAGGGGATATTATTCCTCTATAAAGAAATATGAAAATATGAAATTTTCAAAACAATGAATTGGTTTGAAAATTATTACAAAATTATTACATTAAGTGAGGTAACTCAGACTCAAATAGACAAATACCATGTTTTTTCCAATAAATCTTCCTCTAATTTCATGACTCTGTGTGATCACTCTAAAGGCATCAGACTACATGTACTTCTCTCTCTAAACAACAGAATAAGTTTTTTTTTCCCTAGTTACCATCAAATCATAGATCTTATTCAATTATTCTTTCCCTATATCCAGGTACAAGGTTTAAGAAACTGAACTGCTCTAAATGGGTTTGGTGTACATGCACAATAAGGAAAACCGTGGTTCCCAAAGTGAACTTTTAAGTAAAAATCACCTATTTACCATCTTATGTCTCTGCATATATGAACATGCACATGATTAAAATCAGATGCATTGTGAGAAGGTACTTGTGCAGTGGAAAAATAATTGAATTACCTAATCTATGGATCAAAACACAGAACCACACTTAGTAATCAGCCCCTACTTCATTTAGATCCCATAAAAGATGCCCAAGTCTAAAACCTAAGGCCTTTGACTATCTCCACTCATGTGCCTGCTGTTGCCCTCAGTGAATGCTGATTTGTCTGTCATTTTGATTTTATAAAAGTTTCCTTCTTAGTCTGTAAATCCTTAGGTGCATTAATCTTCTATTCTTTGAATAATAGGCCAAGAACTTAGAAACATAAATCCAAAGTCCTTACTACTGGTAAGATATCCACAGATGCTGAGTTTATGAGTACAATAGTTATATCCCATCCAGAAGACAGTGTCACACTGCACTTATCCGTATCCTCCAGTTCTTACATTCTTTCTGAACTGTCTTCTTTCATGTTCCTTGAGCCTTGGTGTGGTGATACAAATAACCCATTTAGGACTGAGCACTCAGCAGTCACTTATTCTCATCACATTAACCCATTATGAGTCTTTGCATTCACCACCTCCCACTGGAGGGGAAAAAACTTGTCTGACCAAAATTGAGGACAGTACTAGTCTATGCATATGAACTTGAATATTTAAAAGATAATTTGGCAAAATATCTCTTTCAGTTGTATGGAATAGTTTGAGAAGCAATGACATTCTTCTTCAAAATCTTTGTAAAATTCCATAGTGAAGTCATCCAGTATTGACCTTTTCTTTAATTTATTTATCTGTGATTAGTGTTTGGGTAGAGCATATACCATGTTAGAATTAGAGTCCTTCTGTCTCTCTGGGTGGCACAAAAGCCAAAACACTCTAGTAATTCATGCAGAATGTGTGGAATGAACCCTGTATAGGAATTCCCTCAGGGAAAGTGGTGACATAATTGGGTTTCTTTAGGCCCTATTGATATTAACTGATACTAGAGAGTGTCTGATACTGGCTTCTCTAGTAGAAGTGGAGTACTTTAAATACTTGTGGTCTGTTTAGACAGTGGTTCATATTGCAGAGCTTTATGGGGAGAGATGGAGGCAGGATTTACATGCACCAACTCTGTAGCACTTGTACCCAGTCCACTCAGCAGTAATGACTGGGAATGATTGCAAGAGTGATCTTTGCAGGACACCCTTGGAAGTGTGGATATGCACATAAAATACGTTTTTGTTATTTGTTGCTACTGTAGCCATCCTTGCTCAGGAACAAGGCCTAAGACCCCCTCCCTATAAGTATGCATGTATAGACAGAATGATGGCAAGGGTTGCCCTCTCATTCTTTTAGTTGTAGTACCAAACAGGATCTCATCAAGCAGCAGTGAGTTTCAGCTGAACCAGAACAACAACAACAACAACAAAGCACAACTAGAACAAGGAAAAATCTTCTATAGGCTTGTTTATACTGTGTGCCTTATGAGTAAGGTGATATCCAGAGGCCTAGAAGAATTGGTGGAAACTTAAAGTGTCTTAGTGGGTGGGGTTGCAATGAAACCATGTCTATCATTTTCTTTCTTGATATTAGCAGATGCCCAAGCACAGTCCTCGAAGAGTACACATGGGCAATAACTGTGTCTTGACACACAACTGAAACTATATATAGCTGACAACATCCATTATTTCCAAGGACAGAGTCCCTAAGCCTCCTGTGCTCAAGGCCTCTGTATAATCACTAGGTGGACATCGTTCAGTGGGCTGGGCTCAGTGTTCTCACACCATGAACTTAGAATACCATTAATCATGGAAATGTTGGAGATATTACTTTAATTTTTTTTTATTTCAGCTCATACAAACTTATTAGGTACACCAGTTCCCTCCCTCCCTCCTCCTCCCCCCGTACCCCCTGCTCCCCCTCCCCACCCCTCTCCCTCTCCATCCCCCAGTGCCTCCCACCCCAATTCCCAGAGAGTCCTTTCTTGTGCATGACTGATTTTCCTCTGGGCCCTCCTCTCCGATGACGTACAAGGACCCAGTGGCCTTTGCCGAACCCTTTCCCGTGTTCCCCTTAGGTATAGGAACACTGCTGTGGCTGCCAATTCTTTGCCTCCAAGGATCTTGGTGCCTTTAGCAGATGCTAGACTTTGTGAGGTCAACAGTGTGTTGGACAATGCGCAGGGCATGCAAAGTCCAATTATGATTGCTTCAGCCCTAACTAGTATAGAGTATCTTACATATCATTGCTCCTCCCATCCTTATGCTCTTACACTCTTACCGCCCCCTCTTCCGCAAATTTCCCTGAGCTTCAAGATGGGAAGAGACTAAGCTGGCCTAGTTCTAGGTGGTTGATATAGAGTCTCTGAAGTTCTGGATTGTGGTTTGTTGATTTTCTTTTGCAGTTTTGCTGCTCCTGCAATGCCCTTCACTCCATCCTGGTAGGCATTGTATGTTACCCCCTGGCCAGAGACAAAAAGTTGTTAGAGTCTTGTGATAAAAGCACATTCAAAGGTAGATGCAATAAAAGTGGGAAACCACAGTGAGGGAGGGGTCTATCACCCATTTGCAAAATTGTTACTTTTTATCTGCCAGACTATATGCCCTCCTCTTCTTGTGAGATCACTCCCCCTCAGTAGTAAATGATCAGGAACAAAAGTCTGTGAACTTAATCAGATGTCTCATTACTTATTTGGGTCCTTGGTGGAGGCCTATTTTCCCTGCTGTAACATGGTCCCTTCTCTCCTTGTTTCTGGTGTGGCCCTCCTACCCCATCCCTCCTGTTCATAATCCTTGGAATTCCTGTCTCTAGGTGGGCTGGGTGGGTTTGGTACTAGGAGCCACCTATTAGGGAGTACATACGGCGCTTAATTTTCTGGGTCTGGGATACTTCACTTAATACAATTGTTTCTAATGACATCCATTTCCCGGCAAATTCCAGTAATTCATCAATTTTGATGGCTGAGTAGTACTCCATTGTATAGATGTACCACAGTTTCCTTATCCACTCGTCAACTGTTGGACATTTGGGCTGATTCCATGTCTTTGCTATTGTAAACAGTGCTGCTATGAACATGGTCGTGCTTGTGCTATCGAGGCGAACCTCTGCTGTATGGGGGGTTATTCCCAAAAGTGGAATAGCAGGGTCATATGGCATTTCAATCTTTAATTTCTTTAAGAATCTCCAGACGGCTCGCCAGAGTGGCTGTATGAGCCTGCATTCCCACCAGCAATGTAGGAGAGTTCCCCTCTCTCCACATCCTCTCCAGCATTTGTCGTTGTTAGTATTGTGGATTTTTGCCATCCTGACCGGGGTGAGATGATATCTCAGGGAAGTTTTGATTTGCATTTCCCTGATGGCTAAAGAAGTGGAGCATTTTTTCAGATATTTCTTAGACATTTTAATTTCATCCCTGGTAAAGTTTCTTTTAAGTTCCAGGGCCCATTTTTTAATTGGGCCATTGGTTTCCTTGGTGTTTAGTTTTCTAAGTTCTTTGTGCACTCTGGACAATAGAGCTCTATCAGATATGTGGTTAGTGAAGATTTTCTCCCATTCTGTGGGTTGCCTTTGAGCTCGTGTGACAATCTCTTAATCTGAACAGAAGCTCTTTAATTTCACAAGATCCCAACTGTTGAGAGTTGGTAGCAGTGACTGTGCCATTGGATGTCTGTTTAGGAACTGTTGGCCTAGCCCAATCAGTTCGAGGGAGTTCCCTATCCTTTCAACTATGGTTTTTATAGTCTCTGGCCTGATATCAAGGTCCTTGATCCATTTGGAATTAAGTCTTGTACATGGTGACAAGTACGGGTCCAGCTTTAATCTTCTGCATGTGGAGATCCAGTTTTGCCAGCACCATTTGTTGAAGATGCCGTTCTTTTTCCATTGGATTCTTTGGGCCCCTTTGTCAAAGACCAAATGGTTGTAACTTTGTGGGCTTATATCTGGGTCTTCAATCCTTATCCATTGATCTGTGTGTCTATTTTGGAGCCAATACCAGGCTGTCTTTACAACTATGGATTTGTAGTATAGACTAAGGTTTGGTATGGTTATACCTCCAGCTGTGTTTTTGTTACTCAGGATTGTTTTTGCTATCCTGGGTCTTTTGTGCCTCCATATGAACTTTGAGATTGTTTGGTCAACTTCTTTGAAGAATTGCTTTGGGATTTTGATTGGTATAGCATTGAATCTGTATATTGCCTTTGGTAGGATGGTCATTTTCACGATGTTGATTCTGCCAATCCAGGAACAAGGGAGGTCTTTCCACCTTCTGGTGTCTTCGGCTATTTCTTTCTTTAGGGTTTTAAAGTTTTCATTGTAAAGGTCTTTTACCTCCTTAGTTAGGTTTATACCAAGGTATTTCATTTTTTTAGGGGCTATAATAAATGGTATTGTTTCTCTCAAGGCTTTTTCACTTCTTTCATTCTGGGCATATAGGAAGGCCTCTGATTTTTGCACATTTATTTTGTATCCTGCCACCCTGCTGAACTTCTCAATTAGTTCCAGGAGCTTCCTGGTGGAGTTTTTGGGATCCCTCAGGTATAAGATCATGTCATCTGCAAATAGGGATAGCTTGACTTCTTCCTTGCCGATTTGAATCCCTCTTATGTCCCTTTCTTGTCTTATGGCTTCAGCTAAGACTTCAAGTACAATATTGAATAGAAGTGGTGAGAGTGGACAGCCTTGTCTAGTTCCTGATCGAAGTGGGAATGCTTCCAATTGTTCCCCATTGAGCATAATCCTTGCTGTGGGCTTGTTGTATATAGCTTTTATTATATTGATAAAGGTTCCTTCCATTCCTACTGTCTCTAGCGTTTTGATCATAAAAGGCTGTTGGATCTTGTCAAAAGCTTTTTCTGCATCTATCGAGAGTATCATGTGGTCTTGGACTTTGGACTGGTTTACATGATGAATTACATTTATTGATTTGCGTATGTTGAACCAACCTTGTGTGCCGGGGATGAAGCCTACTTGGTCCCCATGAATGATCTTTTTAATATGTTTTTGAATCCGATTTGCTAAGACTTTGTTGAGAATGTTTGCGTCTGTGTTCATCAGGGAGATCGGCCTATAGTTTTCTTTTTAAGCGAATCTTTATTAGGTTTTGGGATTAAAACGTTATTAGCTTCATAGAAGGAATTTGGTAGTATTCCTTCCTTTGCTATTTGATGGAACAGTTTAAGGAGTATTGGTGTTATTAACTCCTTAAATGTCTGGTAGAACTCTGTGCTGAATCCATCTGGTCCAGGACATTTTTTGGTGGGAAGATTCGAGATTACTTCCTCAATTTCCTTATATGTTATAGGACTATTTAAATAATTCACAACTTCCTGATTCAATTTAGGTAAGTTGTGTTTACTTAGAAATTCATCCATCTCTTTTGTGTTGTCAAACTTCACAGAGTATAAGTTTTTGAAATATGATGTTATAATTCTCTGGATTTCTTGGGTATCAGTAGTGATAACTCCATGTTCATTTCTAATTTTGTTAATTTGGGTTTTCTCCCTCTTGCTTTTGGTTAGTTTCGCTAGGGATGTATCAATCTTATTGATTTTTTCAAAGAACCAGCTTTTTGACTGGTTGATTTTTTCTATCGTTTTCTTAATCTCGATTTCAGACATTTCTCCCCTTATTTTGCTAATCTCCTCTCTTCTACTACTTTTGGGATCAGATTGCTCTAGCTTCTCTAAAGCTTTAAGCTGCATTGTTAAGTTGTTTATTTCTGACGTTTCCATTTTTTTGACATAGGCATTAAGAGCTATGAACTTACCTCTTAGAACAGCTTTCATTGTGTCCCAGAGATTTTGGTAAGTTGTATTTTCGTTATCATTCACTTTCAGGAAATCTTGAATTTCCTTTTTAATTTCTTCCTGAATCCATGTCTCATTCAGCATCATATTGTTAAGTGTCCAGGAGTTAGTGTATTTTCTCTTGTTTGATGTGTTGTGGATGTCCAGCTTTAGGCCGTGATGGTCTGATAGGGCACAGGTTAGAATTTCAACTTTCTTGTATATGTGTAGATTCATTTTGTGGCCCAATATGTGATCTATTTTGGAGAAAGTTCCGTGTGCTGCTGAGAAAAATGTGTATTCTTTGGTGTGTGGGTGAAAAGTTCGATAGAGATCTGTAAGGTCCATTTCTTTCAGGGTTTGATTAAGTTCCAAAGTGTCTCTGTTAAGCTTTTGACCTGTTGATCTATCCCATGTTGACAGGGCGGTGTTGAAGTCCCCAAGAATTATCGTTTGGGGATTGATTTCTTGCTTTAGACGCTGTAGGGTTTTCTTAATGAATGTGGAGGGGCCCGTATTGGGTGCATATATGTTCAGGATTGTGAGGTCTTCCTGGTGAATTGTGCCTGTGACTAAAATGTAGTATCCATCCGTGTCTCTTATAATTTTCTTTGGTTTGAAATCCACTTTGTCTGATAGCATAATGGCTACCCCTGCCTGTTTTCTGCTTCCATTTGCTTGTAGAATTGTTGACCAGCCTTTTATTTTTAGAGCGTGCTTATCTTTTGTGGTGAGATGGGTTTCCTGCAGGCAGCAGATTGATGGATTGTGAGTGATTTTTAATCCATGTTTGTAATCTGTGTCTCTTGATCGGTGAATTAATTCCATTAACATTTAGTGTTATAATGGAGAAACTATTGTTAATTCCAGACATTTATTGTGTTTAGTAGCTTTTATAAGTATATTGCTTCGTTTTTAATGATGTTATACTTGCCTTCTGTTCTCCTGGATATGCCTGTTTTTTTCTTCACGCTTGAGTATCATTTCTAGCATTTTTTGAAGGCCTGGTTTGGTGGCCATGTATCCCTTCAAGTTGTCTTTGTGCTGGAAATTTTTCTTTCTCCCTCGATCATGACTGATAGTTTTGCAGGGTAAATCAGCCTGGGTTGACATTTTTGCTCATTCAATACTTGAAGTATGTCTCTCCAAGCTCTTCTTGCTTTTACTGTTTCGACTGAGAAGTCATTTGTTATTTTAATAGGTTTACCTTAAAAAGTGACTTGTTTTTTCTCCCTTGAAGCTCTCAGCACCAGTTCTTTATCTTGAATGTGGAGTGTTTTAACTATTATTTGCCGCGGCGTGCTTCTATTTTGGTCGTATCTGTTTGGGGTGCGGAATGCCTCTTGTATATGGATGGGCCTCTCTTTTTTTAGATGAGGAAAGTTTTCCTTGATGATCATTTGAAAAATTTCCTCAGGGGTGGTATTTTGAGATTCTTGCTCTGGTATTCCATGAATACGCATGTTAGGCTTCTTCAGGGTGTCCCATATCTCTTGGATATTTCTTTCAAGTATCTTTTTGGCTTTAACAACCTCTTCCATTGAGCTGGTTAGTACTCCCACTTTATCTTCAAGGTCTGAAATTCTGTTTTCTGCTTCGTTAGTTCTGTTGGTAAGACTCTCTGTGGCGTTCTGGGTTGAAGATAACTTGTCTTTTAGCTCAGTTTTAAACTCTGATTGAGTTTGTTTTAACTGCTCTATGCCACTTTTTGTTTCTTGCACTGTTTTCTCAACTCCTCCAGATGTCTGTTGTGTTCCTCTTCAAAGCGATTGATTCGATTATTTAATTCCTCCCTGATTTCCTCTTTCATAGTATTGAACATGGTAATGATCATATTTTGAAAGTCTTTATCCTGGGTGGGGCTTTCTTGGCCTTTTTCCATGGGTTTGTTCTTGTTGGAGTCTAACATTATGGGATTAATTTCTTCAGTGGGAAATTTGTTTACTTGATTGTTGCTTCTCATGGATTTGCACTTTGACTTTGGCATTGTCATTTTAACTCTTAAGATCTCTCAATTTCACTAAACTGAATTATTTGGCCTGGTGGGCGGGGCGGGCGGAGACTTACCTAGGTCGTGGGGTGAGGCCCGGCTGGACCGCGTGTGCGTCCCAACCAGTGGAGCGGGTTAGGGTGCAAAAAGGGGGGATGGGGCGACGGCGTGGAGCTATTTAACCCGAGGGCAGCTGGGGCGGGGCCCGGGCGCAGGGGGAGGTCCTCCTGGTCCCTGGGTCCCGCGCGCGGAGCGGGTTTAGGGTGCAAAAAGGGGGGGACTACTTTAAATATTACACTGTACAATTAGTAACGTATTAAGAAAGCAATAAAACAAACTGTAGATCATGAGGTAAACATAAAATTGCTAATGTGAAATAAATCTATTTATAAAATTCTTTCCAAAATTTATAGTCAAAAAAAATGTCCACTTCACTTGAAAATTCATTGTCTATAGCTCAACTTTCTAGACAGTTGGGTCTAAAAGTGTACAGATTTTTATTGACCACGTTAGGTGATAGGGAACCAACAGCACTACTTGCCTACCCAGAATAAAATGAATTCTTTCTTGGGGAGGGCCTTTTTTCAATTTAAATGATCATTTCAGAACTCATCATCTGTAAAGTGATGCAACACTGTTTGACAACCTTGGTTATATTCATTTTAGTAGAGACATCAAGAATGAAGTTCCATTACATGAACAATGAAGACAAGGGAACAGGACCATATAGGAGACTTGAGGTAATTGTTGATATACCTCTGTAAATACGTTTCACAGTATCTTCAATAAATGGTGCTGGGAAAATTGGATGTTTACATGCAGAAGATTAAAACTGAACCCGTACTTGTCACCATGTACAAGACATAATTCCAAATGCATCATGGACCTCAATGTAAGGCCATAGACTGTAAAAACCTTACTTGAAAGGGTAGGGAACTCCATTGAGCTGACTGGGCTAGGCCAACAGTTCCTAAACAGACATCCAATAGCACAGTCACTATGACCAACACTCACCAGCTGGGATCTTATGAAATTGAAGAGCTTCTGTTCAGATAAAGAGATTGTCACACGAGCACAAAGACAACCCACAGACTGGGAGAAAATCTTCACTAACCATATATCTGATAGAACTCTATTATCCGGAGTGCAAAAAGAACTTAGAAAATTAAACACCAAGGAAACAAATGGGCTAATTTAAAAAATGGGCCTTGGAACTTAAAAGAAACTTTACCAGGGACGAAATTGAAACGTCTAACAAATATCTTAAAAAATGCTCCACATCCTTAGCCATCAGGGAAATGCAAATCAAAACTTCCCTGAGATATCATCTTACCTCAGTCAGGATGGCAAAAATCCATGATACAAACAACACCAAATGCTGGAGAGGATGTGGAGAGAGAGGAACTCTCCTACATTGCTGGTGAGAATGCAGGCTCATACAACCACTCTGGCGAGCTGTCTGGCGATTTTTTTTTAATTTCTTCTACTCATACAAAGTTGATAAGTACTCCATTCCCCTCCCTCCCTTCACTCCTCCCTGGATCCCTTGCTCCCTCTCCATTTTCCCCTTCCTTTCCCTCCTCCCTTCCATTCTTCCAGTGCCCCCTCCCCTCCCATTCCTCCTCTGGGTCCTCCTCTCTGATGAGGTGTAAGGACTCAGTAGCATTGCCTAGAGAAATTTTTTGTGTTCTCCTTTAGTATAGGAACACTATTGTGGCTGTTAATCCCTTGCCTCTAAGAATCATAGTGCTTGTGGCCCATGCTAGACTTTGGGGGTTCAATGATATATTGGTCATTGCGCAGGACATGCAAAGTCCTATTATGATTACTTCGCCCTAACTTGTATGGAGTACCTTGCATATTGTTGCTCCTCCCCATGTTTAGACTCTTAACAATCTTACTGCCTCCTCTTCTGCAAATTTCCTTGAGCTTTAGGATGAGGAGAGATTAGGCTGCCATGGTTCCAGGTGGTTGATGTAGAGTCTCTGATTCTCTGGATTATGGTTTGTTGATTTTTTTTCAGGTTTGGGGTTCCTGGACCACCTTTAGCTCCATCCTAATGGGTATTGGATATCACCCCCTGGCCAGAGAAAAAAGGCTATTAAAATAGAGTCATTATAAGAATAGATTCAAAGGTAGATGGAATAAGAGTAGGAGACCGAGGTGAGGGGTGTTAGTCTCCCATGTGCAGGATGGTTACCTTCTATCTGCCAGACTCTATGTCCTCCCTTTCTGGTGAGATCATACCAAATCAGTTGCAAGTGACCAGGAAGGAAAGTCTGTGAGCTTAACTAGATGTCTCATTACTTTCTTGCAGTCCTTGATGGTGGCCTATTTCCTCTGCTGTATCATGATCCCCTCTCTCCTTGTTGCTGGCAGGGCCTTCCTTCCCGTTCCCTCCCTCCTTATAACAAAACATGACATGATCGTATACCTGAGTGATCGTAAAAACTCCATTTATTTTGAGTCACTAAGTGTGTTTGGTACAAGGACCCACCTGTTAGGGAGTACATATGGCGCTCAATTTTCTGTGTCTGGGATACTTCATTCAATATATTTTTTTCTATTTACATCCATTTCCCGGCACATTTCATTAATTCATCGTTTTTGATGGCTGAGTAGTATTACATTGTACAAATATAACACATTTTCCTTATCCACTCAGCTGTGGAGCATTTGTGTTGGTTCCATGACTTTGCTATTGTAAACAGTGCTGCTATGAACATGGTCGTGTTTGTGCTATCGAGGTGAATTTTTGCTGCATGGAGGATTATTCCCAATAGAGGAATATCAGGGTCATATAGCATTTCAATCTTTAATTTTTTTTAAGAATCACCAGGCGGCTCACCAAAATTGTTGTATAAGCCTCATTCCCACCAGCAATGTAGGAGAGTTCCCCTCTTGCCACATCTTCTCCAGCATTTGGTGTTGTATTGTATTGTGGAATTTTGCTTATCATTTCTAGATTTTTTTTATTTTTTTCCTGTCATACAAACATGATAGGTACCCCATTGCCCTTCCTCCCTCCACCCCTCTGTGGATCTCCTGCTCCCTCCTCCCTTTTCACTTCCTTTTCCCCCCTACCTCCCTTTCTCCCAGTGCCCCCCTGATTCCTGGAGCATCCTTTAGTGTACATGTCAAACTTCCCTCTGTGTCCTCCTCAGTAGCATTCCCTAGAGCTCTTTTTTGTGTTCCCCTTTAGTATAGGAATACTATTGTGACTGTTAATCCTTTGCCTCTAAGGTTCTAGAGCCTGTGATCCATGCTCATTTCTAGCATTTTGTGAAGGCCTGGTTTGGTAGACATGTAAGCCTTCAAGTTGTCTTTGTGCTAGAAAACTTTTCTTTCCCCTCTATCATGACAGATAGTTTTGCCAGATCAGCCTGGCTTGACATTTTTGTTCATTCAATACTTGAAGTATGTATCTCCAACCTCTTCTTGTTTTTACTGTTTCCATTGAGAAATCATATTTTATTTTAATAAGTGTACCTTTAAAAGTGACTTGGTTTGTTTTCCCTTGTATCTCTCAGCACCTGATCTTTGTCTTGAGTGTGGAGTGTTTTGACACTTATTTGCTGTGGCGAGTTTTTATTTTGGTCATATCTAGTTGGAATGCAGAATGCCTCTTGCATTTGGATGGGCCTCTCATTCTTTAGGTGAGGGAAGTTTTCATTTATGATAATTTGAAAAATTTCCTCAGGTGTGGTATTTTTGGATTCTTGCTTTGGTATTCCATGAATACGCATGTTAGGCTTCTTCAGGGTATTCCATAACTCTTGAATATTTCTCTCAAGTTTATCTTTTTTGGCTTTAACAACTTCTTTCATTGATCTGGTTAGTACTTCCACTTTGTCCTTAAGACCTGAAATTCTATCTTCTGCTTCATTAGTTCTCCTGATAAGACTTTCTGTTGAGTTCTGTGTTGAAGATAACTTGTCTTTTAATTCAATTTTAAACTCTGCTTGAAACTACTTTAAGTGCTCTATGCTTATTTTTGTTTCTTGAACTGTTTTTCTCAACTCCTACAAGTGTCTGTTGTGTTCCTGTTCAAAGTGGTTGATGCTGTTATTTAACTCATCCTGTATTTCCTCTTTCATAGTATTGGTCATGGTAATGATCATGCTTTGTAAGTTGTTATCTTGGGCCGGGCTTTCCTGGCTATTTTCTTTGAATTTGTTCTGGTTGGAATATATCATTATGGGGTTAATTCTTCAGGTGGGAGATTTGTTTTCTTGGGTTTTGTTTGTTGTGTACTTTGACTTGGACATTGTTGTTTTGTCTCTTAAGACCTTTCAGTTTCTGTGTGTTTTTGACTGAACTGAATTAGTTGGTATTACTACTTTCGGGCAGTTATTACTAGTGTTTGCCTTGGAGTTGGATACGTTTGTCAGTTGTTATTGTTATTTTCTGAATGGGGATATCAGACTGTTAGTACATCAATTAAGATAGGTTTAGTAGACTGGAGGTGAACAGTAGTGTGGTAGTGCACTTTTACGATATAGTACCTTGGCGATATGTGAGGGTGAGTGGTATAGTCCCTGAAGTTTTATATGGTTTGGTGATGGCTATATGGAAAAATTAATCTACAGTGATTAATAATTGAAAGGAGCAGTATGGTAAAAAAGAGTTTACTTATCTTAGGGCTGGATGTGAGGAATCTCTCCCATGTGATAGGATGATTATAGAGGACTTCAGATGTCTGGCGTTGGTCCCCTAGAGCTTTGCTTGGGTTTTCTTTGGACTCTGTTGATTTCTGAGGAGCAGCGTGTCCTCCCTGGACCATGAATTTCCCAGATGGGCAAAAAGGGCAGAGGGGCTAGTGGCGTGCTAGCAGAGCACTTCACCTGGAACCTGGGGCGTGCCCCAAAGGCCCACCCAAGACCAGGGCAGCCTGGATTCTGCTCAGGCTGGCCGGTGGGAGGAGATGGGACAGGCTGGTGGGATTAACATGACATGCAGGGTGACAGGGAGCTTCCAGTTTGAGCAGGACGGTGGGCAGGTGGACTGGCAGAGGGGCTGGAGGCATGCTGGCTGCACATTTTAGCTGGACTGTCTGGCAATTCTTAAAAAAGTAAAAGATTGAAATGCCATATGACCCTACTATTCCACTTTAGGGAATAATCCCCCATACAACAAAAATTCACCTCGATATCACAAGTACAGCCATGTTCATAGCAGCACTGTTTATCAACCCAAAAATTATATTGAGTGGAGTATCCTAGACATAGAAATTAAGCATTGTATGTACTCCCTAATATGCAGATCTTAGTGCCAAACCCACTTAGTGACACACTCAAAGATAAATCTCTGTAATACCTATAGTAATTGCAAAGATTATATACAGGAGGGAAGGGGAAGGAAGGTTCCACCAGCAACATGGAGAGAGGGATCATGCTACAGCAGAGAAAAAAGGCCACCATCAATGACTGCAAGTAAGTAATGAGACATTTAGTTAAGCTCACAGACTTTCCTTCCTGGTCACTTGCAACTATGGGGTATGATCTCACCAGAAAGGGAGAGCATAGAGTCTGGCAGATAGAAGGTAACATCCTGCATATGGGAGAATGACCTCCCCCTCACCTTGGTCTCCTACTCTTATTCTATCTACCTTTGAATCTATGCTTATAATAAGACTCTATCTTAACAGCCTTTTATCTCTGGCCAGAGGGTGACATCCAATACCTATCAGGATGGAGCTAAGGGCAGTGCAGGAACAGCAAAACTGAGAAAAAAAAACAACAAACCATAATTCAGAACATCAGAGACTCTGCATCAACCACCTGGAACCAGGCCAGCCTAATCTCTCCCCATCCTAAAGCTCAGGGAAATTTGTGGAAGAGGGGATGGTAAGATTGTAAGAGCCTGAAGATGGGGAGGAGCAACAATATGGAAGATACTCCACACAAGTTAGGGCCAAAGTAATCATAACAGGACTTTGGATGACCTGCTCTATGACCAATGTATCATTGATCCTCCAAAGTCTAGCATGGATCACAGGCACTAAGATTCTTAGAAGCAAGGGATTAACAGCCACAATAGTGTTCCTATACTAAAGGGCAATGCTACTGAGTCCATATACTTCATGAGAGAGGAGGACCCAGAGGGAAGTTTGACATGCACACTAAAGAATGCTCTGGAATGGGGGTGGGGGAGCAGGCACTGGGAGAAAGGGAGGGAAGGTGGAAAGGAAGGGAACAAGGGTGAAGGGAGCAAGGGGATCCAGGGAGGGGTAGAGGGAGAGAGGGGAATGGGGTACTTACCAACTTTGTATGAGTGGAAGAAATAACAAAAGGAAAAAAATATGTTGCAAAGGGATGTGTGTGTGTGTGAATGTTTGTGACAATATCTACAGAGTCAGAGAATGACTCAGTGCATTAAAATATTGTAAACTGTGCTGTAAAACTATGTACAGGCAATAAGATTTCCTCAGCTTCAAATATTCTCATGAGAACGAAAAATCATGTTTTAGACTTGATATCTAAATTTTCATTTCCATCCTTTCTGTACTTCCCCCCCCCCCACCATTCTCATACTGGAGAAAATAGAGTTTAGTCAACGGTATGACGTGAAGTTTGGCTTTGATTGGTAAACAAGAGAACAGGTTACTAGATCCACAATGCATCAAATATATGCTGGCAATACTTTGAATTTTTCACCTAGTTCAGAAGTCTTTCCAGAGAGCATTGAATCCTTGAAATTAGGAAGCACAGAGAAAGCAGTTTTTCAGATTACAGTTCAAAAGTCTTGGACTCAGTGCTCAGAAGCAGATTTCTTTAGACCCTAAAAGCTTACATTGATTCCAGAAGGATCCAACCTGATCTATGCAGGTGAGTTTACAGACAGGTTTGCTTTCTATGAATTGCATAAGATTTTGTGGTCTTCTCTTATACATGTTTTGGAATGGCTCTTGTATTATTTAGAAAGACTCCAGAAAAAACCCGGCCAGGCTTCTTAATCTCATCATTGTCACTATCATCATCACCACCACCACCAACATCATAACCCAGGGTTATTGATGAGTATATGTGTGGACAGTATAAAATTATCAGTTGCGAAACCCTGATAGGGCATGCAATATTTTTAAATATTCTCATTCCCTTCCCTTCTGTGGAGGCCTCTCAAAAATTTTTTCTCCCCAACTATTCTACACAAAACTTGTAATTTGATACCATAGATGAGGAGTCAATGGCAGATATACTATGAATGTTGTTTTTCCACATCCACATTAATATCTACAAAGTATCCCTTTCAAAACCAATTTCCTGGAGCAAGAGAGATATCTCAGAGGTTAAGCCTCTGCCTTGCAATAGAAGGACCTGAGTTCAAAACCCAGATCCCACATAAAAAGGCCAGGAGGAAATGGTGATGGCCTATATTTCCAGCCCTAAAAGGGGGACCCTAGGAAACTCCAAAGCAAAACAAAGAGGAGACAGAACAAACCAGGATGATTTCTGATATCACCCTTGAGTCTAGCATGTCATCATAATTATGTCATGAATTAAACTTTGAGGTCTTTTCTGTTGTGTAGAATGGCTTTGGTAAGGGAATGTAGAAGGAAAAAATAGCTGTTAAACAATTTTCTTCAATTTATCATCATTGCATGTTTTCTCATTTGGAGTCTTCTATTCATATGGCAAAACATTTTCACATTGACCTTCAAATGAAGAAAGAGAATGGATAAAAAGGTTGGAATCACAAGCTCTTGACCCTCATACCATATCCATGACTAAAGTCACTCACCAGAAACTACACTGAGGTTTCATCAACTTTCTCAAATAGAATGGGCTGTTAAGCACATACTCAGAAAGACCACAATGCCAGAAACTAGAAAGTTTTTATTAAGAGGGGAGTCTATTAATACTTACAGGAGGGTAAAAGTTAGAATAGTGTTGCTATTCCTAAGTGGATAAGCACAAAACTGATTTTTAAATTTTATAATTCTGTTTATCATCTGTTAAATGGATGATGAAATATTCCTTATAGAGTACCTATGAGAAACTTAGAGAAAATTTATTTTCAAGTACTGGAATGACATCATGAAATTAGTGTGATTTTCTATAATCCAAATTGAAGATGGCAGAAGGTACAAGATAACTTGCTTGCTTCTCTCATAGGCATTACCATATGTTTCTATGAAAATGTTGTAATATGTATTTGTTCTTATTTCATCATTGAAGCAAATGGATCACAAACGCAAACTGTTATGGATTTTTGTCTTTGAATTCTAGAATTATTCTAGGAGATATAATTTATAAAGTACAGCCGTTATTGAATTCAATTAGAGCAATGTGTACTGTTCATGATCTTTGCAAAAAAGAACACACAGAGGATTTGTTTTCATCTGGATTTAACCAATACCATCGTCATTCAATCCATTTTTAGTATCTGGAATAACTTGATACTTTGCCTAGCTGACTAGACATATTTAGATTCCATGATCTTTCTCCATCCAGCCGTTCAAACAGGACATTCTATATCACTGTTTAGCTCTCAACCTGGATAGCCCATCCACATACCTACTCCAAGTTTGATATGGATTTGTTCTCATTCTCTTACTATTAGATAATCCTATGAACTTTAAAGGAAGATATAACCCAAGGAGGTTTCCAGGTGAATAATCAATTGAAATAAGCATTTTAAATTTATATTGAGAAGTATTTTCCAATAAAAGTTTTTTGAAGCATTATTGCCTGATATAGGGGTAACCTTGCAAGGAAGCTGCTTTCCTTGGGCGCAGAAACAGGACATTTTGACACAGGAGATTGGACGCACACTGGATTGATTCACTTCTCTGATTGTCCCAGGGTGTTCTCTCTCTGCCTCTGTCTGTCTCTGTCTCTCTCTGTCTGTTTCTCTGTCTCTGTCTCTCTTTCTCTGTCTCTCTCTGTCTGTCTGTCTCTCTCTCTCCATTTATACCTTTATAAAGAACAGAGTTGAGTTCTTGTTTTCTTTTCTTAACATTTTTATTATTATTTCCACTCATACAAACTTAATAGGTACACCGGTTCCCTCCCTCCCTCCTCCTCCCCCTAAACCCCCTGCTCCCCCTCCCCTCACCCCTCCCTCCCCATCCCCCAGTGCCTCCTGCCCCAATTCCCAGAAAGTCCTTTAATATGCATTTCTGAGTCTCCTCTGGGCCCTCCTCTCTGATGACATACAAGGAACCAGTGGCATTTCCCTGACCCCTTTCCCGTGTTCCCCTTAAGCATAGGAACACTACTGGTGGCTGCCAATTCCTTGCCTCCAAGGATCTTGGTGCCTTTAGCAGATGTTAGACTTTGTGAGGTCAATAGTGTGTTGGACATTGCGCAGGGCATGCAAAGTCCTATTATGATTGCTTCCGCCCTAGCGTGTGGGGAGTATCTTGCAAATCATTGCTCCTCCCATCATTTTGCTCTTACAATCTTACCTCCCCCTCTTCCGCAAATGTCCCTGAGCTTCAGGAGGGGGGGAGATTAGGCTGGCCTAGTTCTAGGTGGTTGATATAGACTCTCTCAAGTTCTGGGTTGTGGTTGTTGATTTTCTTTTGCAGTTTTGCTGCTCCTGCAATGCCCTTCACTCCACCCTGCTGGGCACTGTATGTCACCCCCTGGTCAGAGACAAAAAGCTGTTAAACTGGAGTCTTGTTATAATAGCACATTCAAGGGTAGATGTAATAAAAGTAGGAAACCTCAGTGAGGGAGGGGTCAGTCACCCATTTGCAAAATGATTACTTTTTATCTGCCAGACTATATGCTCTCCCCTTCTGGTGAGATCATACCCACTCAGTTGTACATGATCAGGAATGAACCACTGTGAACTTAACCAGGTGTCACATTACTTACTTGCATTACTTGATGGAGGCCTATTTTCTCTACTGTAACATGGTCCCCTCTCTCCTTGTGTCTGGTGTGGCCCTCCAACCCCATCCCTCCTGTTCATAATCCTTGCAATTACTGTATTACATAGGTTTACCTTGAGTGTCTCAATGTGGGCTTGGTAAGTTTGATACTAGGAGCCATCTATTAGGGAGTACATACGGCACTTAATTTTCTGGGTTTGGGATACTTCACTTAATATAATTGTTTCTAATGACATCCATTTCCCAGCAAATTCCAGTAATTCATCATTTCTGATGGCTGAGTAGTACTCCATTGTATAGATGTACCACAGTTTCCTTATCCACTCATCAACTGTTGGACATTTGTGTTGATTCCATGACTTTGCTATTGTAAACTGTGCTGCTATAAACATGGTTGTGCTTGTGCTATCGAGGTGAACCTCTGCTGTATGGGGGGTTATTCCAAAAAGTGGGATAGCAGGGTCATATGGCATTTCAATCTTTAATTCCTTTAAGAATCTCCAGACGGCTCGCCAGAGTGGCTCTATGAGCCTGCATTCCCACCAGCAATGTAGGAGAGTTCCCCTCTCTCCACATTCTCTCCAGCATTTGTTGTTTGTATTGTGGATTTTTGCCATCCTGACCGGGGTGAGATGATATCTCAGGGAAGTTTTGATTTGCACTTCCCTGATGACTAAGGAAGTGGAGCATTTTTTAAGATAGTTGTTAGACATTTTAATTTCATCCCTGGCAAAATTTCTTTTAAGTTCCAGGGCCCATTTTTTAATTGGGCCATTGTTTTCCTTGGAGTTTAGTTTTCTAAGTTCTTTGTGCACTCTGGACAGTAGAGCTCTATCAGATATGTGCTTAGTGAAGATTTTCTCCCATTCTGTGGGTTGCCTTTGAGCTCGTGCTACAATCTCTTTATCTGAACAGGAGCTCTTTTATTTCACAAGATCCCAACTGTTGAGAGTTGGTAGCAGTGAGTATGCCATTGGATGTCTGTTTAGGAAATGTTGGCCTAGCCCAATCAGCTCGAGGGAGTTCCCTATCCTTTCAAATATGGTTTTTATAGTCTCTGGCCTGATATCAAGGTCCTTGATCCATTTGGAATTAAGTCTTGTACATGGTGTCAAGTACGGGTCCAGCTTTAATCTTCTGCATGTGGAGATCCAGTTTTGCCAGCACCATTTGTTGAAGATGCTGTTCTTTTTCCATTGGATTCTTTGGGCCCCTTTGTCAAAGATGAAATGGCTGTAATTTTGTGGGCTTATATCTGGGTCTTCAATCCTTATCCATTGATCTGTGTGTCTATTTTGGAACCAGTACCAGGCTGTTTTTACAACTATGGATTTGTAAGTATAGATTAAGGTTTGATGTGGTTATACCTCCAGCATTGTTTTTGTTACTCAGGATTGTCTTTGCTACCCTGGGACTTTTGTACCTCCATATGAATTTTGAGATTGTTTGGTTAACTTCTTTGAAAAATTGCTTTGTGATTTTAATTGATATAGCATTGAATTTGTGTATTGCCTTTGGTAGGATGGTCATTTTTACGATGTGGATTCTGCCAATCCAGGAACATGGGAGGTCTTTCCACCTTCTGGTGTCTTCTGCAATTTCTTTCTTTAGGGTTTTAAAGTTTTCATTGTAAAGGTCTTTTACCTCCTTGCTTAGGTTTATACCAAGGTATTTCATTTTTTTAAGGGCTATAGTAAATGGGATTGTTTCTCTCAAGACTTTTTCACTTCTTTCATTCTGGGCATATAAGAAGGCCTCTGATTTTTGCACATTTATTTTTTATCCTAGCAACCCAGCAGAACTTCTCAATTAGTTCCAGGAGCTTCCTGGTTGAGTTTTTGGGATCCCTCAGGTATAAGATCATGTCATCTGCAAATAGGGATAACTTGACTTCTTCCTTGCCGATTTGAATCCCTCTGATGTCCCTTTCTTGTCTTATGGCTTCGACTAAGACTTCAAGTACAATATTGAATAAAACTGGTGAGAGTGGACAGCCTTTCCTAGTTCCTGATCGAAGTGGGAATGCTTCCAATTGTTCCCCATTGAGCATAATCCTTGCTGTGGGCTTGTTGTATACAGCTTTTATTATATTGATAAAGGTTCCTTCCATTCCTACTGTCTCTAGCGTTTTGATCATAAAAGGCTGTTGGATCTTGTCAAAAGCTTTTTCTGCATCTATTGAGAGTATCATGTGGTCTAGGACTTTGGACTGGTTTACATGATGAATTACATTTATTGGGTTGCATATGTTGAACCAACCTTGTGTGCCAGGGATGAAGCCTACTTGGTCCTCGTGAATGATCTTTTTGATATGTTTTTGAATCCGATTTGCTAAGACTTTGTTGAGAATCTTTGCATCTGTGTTCATCAGAGAGATTGGCCTATAGTTTTCTTTTTTAAGTGAATCTTTATTAGGTTTTGGGATTAAAACGATATTAGCTTCATAGAAGGAATTTGGTAGTGTTCCTTCCTTTGCTATTTGATGGAACAATTTAAGGAGTATTGGTGTTATTAACTCTTTAAATGTCTGGTAGAACTCTGTGCTGAATCCATCTGGTCCAGGACATTTTTTGGTGGGCAGATTCGAGATTACTTCCTCAATTTCCTTGTATGTTATAGGACTATTTAAATAATTCACAACTTCCTGATTCAATTTAGGTAAGTTGTGTTTACTTAGAAATTCATCTATCTCTTTTGTGTTGTCAAACTTCACAGAGTATAATTTTTTGAAATATGATGTTATAATTCTCTGGATTTCTTGGGTATCACTAGTGATTACTCCATGTTCATTTCTAATTTTGTTAATTTGGGTTTTCTCTCTCTTGCTTTTGGTTAATTTAGCTAGGGGTGTATCAATCTTATTGATTTTTTCAAAGAACCAGCTTTTTGACTGGTTGATTTTTTCTATCGTTTTCTTAATCTCGATTTCAGATATTTCTCCCCTTATTTTGCTAATCTCCTCTCTTCTACTACTTTTGGGATGAGATTGCTCTAGTTTCTCTAAAGCTTTAAGCTGCATTGTTAAGTTGTTTATTTCTGATGTTTCCATTTTTTTGATGTAGGCATTAAGAGCTATGAACTTACCTCTTAGAACAGCTTTCATTGTGTCCCAGAGATTTTGGTAAGTTGTATTTTCGTTATCATTCACTTTCAGGAAATCTTGAATTTCCTTTTTAATTTCTTCCTGAATCCAGTTCAAATTCAGCATCATATTGTTAAGTTTCCAGGAGTTAGTGTATTTTCTCTTGTTTGTTGTGTTGTGGATGTCCAGCTTTAGGCCGTGGTGGTCTGATAGGGCACAGGTTAGAATTTCAACTTTTTTGTATATGTGTAGATTCGTTTTGTGGCCCAATATGTGATCTATTTTGGAGAAAGTTCCATGTGCTGCTGAGAAAAATGTGTATTCTTTGGTGCATGGGTGAAAATTTCGATAGAGATCCGTAAGGTCCATTTCTTTCAGGATTTGATTAAGATCCAAAGTGTCTCTGTTAAGCTTTTGACCTGTTGATCTATCCCATGTTGAGAGGGTGGTGTTGAAGTCCCCAAGAATTATCGTTTGGGGGTTGATTTCTTGCTTTAGACCCTGTAGGGTTTTCTTAATGAATGTGGAGGTGCCCGTATTGGGTGCATATATGTTCAGTATTGTGAAGTCTTCCTGGTGAATTGTACCTGTGACTAAAATGTAGTATCCATCTGTGTCTCTCATAATTTTCTTTGTTTTAAAATTTTTTTTTATTATTATTATTTATTCAACTGTGTGCATATGCGTGTGTATGTGCGCGCGTGCATGTGTCTGTGTGTGTGTGTGTAGAACCACAGACGAATTCGCGAACCACCATGGACGCCTCCACCTCCTTCTGCCCAGGGATTCACAGGTTCCGCCCTACCAGGACCAGAAGCGCAGGCCACCCCCGCTTTCGCCTGGCGTCTACACGTGGGATCTGGGATCCGAACTCAGGACCTTCCGCCTGCAAGGCGGAGGCTTAACCCCTGAGCCACCTCTCCAGCCCAATTTTCTTTGTTTTGAAGTCCACTTTGTCTGATAGTATAATGGCTACTCCTGCCTGTTTTCTGCTTCCATTTGCTTGTAGAATTGTTGACCAGCCTTTTATTTTTAGGGCATGCCTATCTTTTGTGGTGAGATGGGTTTCCTGCAGGCAGCAGATTGATGGATTGTGATAAAAATTCAAATCCAAATTTGTAATCTGTGTCTCTTGATCAGTGAGTTAATTCCATTAACATTTAGTGTTATAATGGAGAAACTATTTTTAATTCCAGACATTTATTGCGTTTAGTAGTTTTTGTAAGTATATTGCTTCGCTGTTAATAGTGTTATACTTGCCTTCTGTTCTCCTGGATATGCCTGTTTTTTTCTTCACTCTTGAGTATCATTTCTAGCATTTTTTGAAGGCCTGGTTTGGTGGACATGTGTCCCTTCAAGTTGTCATTGTGCTGGAAGATTTTTCTTTCTTCCTCGATCATGACGGATAGTTTTGCAGGGTAAATCAGCCTGGGTTGACATTTTTGCTCATTCAATACTTGAAGTATGTCTCTCCAAGCTCTTCTTGCTTTTACTGTTTCGACTGAGAAGTCATTTGTTATTTTAATAGGTTTACCTTTAAAAGTGACTTGTTTTTTCTCCCTTGAAGCTCTCAGCACCAGTTCTTTATCTTGAATGTGGAGTGTTTTAACTATTATTTGCCATGGCATGCTTCTGTTTTGGTCGTATCTGTTTGGGGTGCGGAATGCCTCTTGTATATGGATGGGCCTCTCTTTTTTTAGATGAGGAAAGTTTTCCTTGATGATCATTTGAAAAATTTCCTCAGGGGTGGTATTTTGAGATTCTTGCTCTGGTATTCCATGAATACACATGTTAGGCTTCTTCAGGGTTCCCATATCTCCTGGATATTTCTCTCAAGTATCTTTTTGGCTTTAACAACCTCTTCCATTGAGCTGGTTAGTACTCCCACTTTATCTTCAAGGTCTGAAATTCTGTTTTCTGCTTCGTTAGTTCTGCTGATAAGACTCTCTGTGGAGTTCTGGGTTGACGATAACTTGTCTTTTAGTTCAGTTTTAAACTCTGCTTGAGTCTGTTTTAACTGCTCTATTCCAGTTTTTGATTCTTGCACTGTTTTTCTCAACTCCTCCAGATGTCTGTTGTGTTCCTCTTCAAAGTAATTGATTCGATTATTTAATTCCTCCCGGATTTCCTCTTTCATAGTATTGAACATGGTAATGATCATATTTTGAAAGTCGTTATCCTGGGTCAGTCTTTCATGGCCATTTTCCATGGGTTTGTTCTGGTTGGAGTTTAGGTGGCGGTGAGGCCCGGGTGGACTGCATGCGTCCCAGGTGGCGGAGTGGGGGAAGGGAAGAGCTCTTGTTTTCTATAGATTGTTTTGTTAGATTTTTACCTGGCTTATAGCTCAGATGAAAAGGTATACTTGTACACTTTGTGTGTCCATAATGTTCCACAAGAAACAAAGAAGAAGATCACAGAAAGAAAACATTAACCAACCATGATCCTTTGTGTGTGTGTGTGTGCGCACGCACATGTATGTGTGTGTGTGTGTGTGTGTGTGTGTGTGTGTGTGTGTATGTGTGTGTGTATCATTGAAGTCAGGGATTAGCTGAGAAGGAAAGAAAAAGAAAGTTGTAGGCCTACTGTAAGACCTACCCCTGAAATGCTGACCACAGCCTATACTTGCTCAGTACATACTTTCAAGAGTTTTAAAGAAAGGTAACTGGAGCTGAGAGAATCCCAGCTATCTTTCCAAATTCAGAATATCAGGTATGTTATACCCATAATAGAGAAGTGTAAATGGAGAGAGGGGAGAGATTGTTGTGTGATTGAAGCCTCTCTGAAGGAAGGAAAACAACGTGAATGAAGACTGAGTCTGTGACCCGCAACTTCATGGTCAGTAGCACTGCTCTGGGTGGTGTGGGAACACAGTTTGGGACCAGAAGGTTGCAAGTTCTCATAGCTGACCACTGCTTTGCTCTGACGCCCCAGCCCCCAAATTGTCAGGACCAGAGCGTCTGCCATGGACTTCAAAGATGATTATGTGTGCACTCTGCTTTCAGGAATACTTAACAGGGCTTTAATGCAATGGATCATGATTATGGCCCTAGATCTTATGGAGGTCTGACATTCAAGGAAATTTATCTAAAAGTTTTTGTTGTGAGTGCCAGTAAAGCATATAGGTGATTTGGGAAGCATTCAGAGACTGAAAACTGTTGTAGACTATCAAAACAAACCCACCAATGTGGCAGTTGCTACTGCAAGAGGAATAAAGAGAAAAGCAATGCAAATATTTCATAAGCCTGAGGTAACCTTTATCAAGAAACTTCAGCTAGCAAAACCGCGGGTAGACAAATAAATGTCAGCAGAGCACCTACAAAAATGGAAACTAAAAATAAGGAAGAGAAAAAGCAACAAATTGAGGCTCCATGAGAAAAACAAATGCATAGAAGAGAGAAAACCAGTGAGAAGTGTGGGGATAGATACAGAATGGCATTCACCTGTTCATGTTGCAAATTTTACATGTTTGAAGAAAAAGGTATTGAACTAAATCTGGAAACTTCTTCACACCAGGAACATTAGATTGTATTCAGAAACAACCAATTTGACAAAGTAGTTACAGAGTTTTTACATGAATGTATGATAAATAAATTCAAAAAAGATTTATTCACAAGCAGTAATTGGACAATCACCCAGAAGATTCCAAAATAACTGGAAAAGATGTTGTGGAAGATGTCACTACAGATGTCCATAAGATGAAAGTAGAGACTGTTCACTAGCGCACCTGAAGTGTGTACATCCCTGCTTGTATAGCTCAGTTCAGCTGAACTAAAGATTACTGATCATGTCAAAGTAGAAGCAGACTTAAAAAGAACAAGTGAAAAGGGATATTGTATTCATTGTTACAAGCGGTTTAAATAATCGAGTAGTGGAGACAAAATATGAGCATTTTTTTAGGGATACAATCATTTAGAAATTCAAGATCATTCTCAGGATCAGCCAATAGGAGATGAAGAAGATGAAGAAAAGATTGATGAATCCATTGAAGAAGAGGAGAAAGAAGAGGATGAAGAAGAAGCAGAGAAAGGGGGGGGCAAAGAAGTGGGAGAAGTGGGAGGGAATTTGGAGTAAGAGAGAGAGAGAAGGAGAGGCAGAAGGAAGGGAGGAGATGATGGCAGTAGGGGAAGTTGAGGCCATGGCAGAAGTATAGGGAGAAGGAGTGGAGGAGGAAGAAGCAAGCTGTGGATGCCCCTGTTGAGCAGCCCCATGAGAGTTAAACAGAAGCTTCAGGAACAGGAGCGTTAGATGCAGTGCTCTCATAGAATAGGCAAGCACTCAGTAGTTTACAGTATGGATTGACATCCATGTTGCATGCATCTCACAAATGAAGATTTGTTTTACATAATTTCTAGATGTTTGGCACTTGTTTAATAAAACAGAGGTAAGACCCTTTCAGTTTACTTTTTATACATACTGAATTTAGATATGATAAATTGTTTATATAATTATCAAGTTAATTTTATTAATCTTATTGGTGATAAGGATAATAGATATCTATTGTTCCAAAGAATGTACTAATCATTTGAGTGAACTTAAATACTGCTCCGGGGAGTGAACTTTTAAGTGTGCATAAATTGGGCAAATATTTTGAGTTCTGATTGTGTACTTTTTACATTGGGTAGCCATTAACATTAAGAAGGTTTGAAGACTTTTTATGAACACAGCTTCCTTTGTAACAATAAATGATTTTTTCTTTTATAACAACTTCCTCCTTTCATTATATCAAAGTAAACAAATCCATCCATTGAGTGAATATTTAAAAATCAACATTTGACTTAAAGTATGAGTTCAGCTCTTCAGTACATTAAGCAGATTGAGAAGTCCTGAATCACAACATTTTTTTTCCTCAATCATATTTTTGAAGTGTGTGTGAAATGTATTTTTAGGACATTTCAGAAGTCAGTCTAGAACTATCTTGTTTACACCAGTTTTAGTTTGTTCCTGTGCCTATGTCAAATCTTGAAATCTTCCTGAAAATATAATTTAATACAGATAAAAAAATGAAAAGTGTAATCTTTTGCTGGATTGCAGTTCATCTTTAGGTTAGATTGAGAGGAATTGACATAACAATTACAACGAATCTTCTCACTCATAAGCTTGAATGGAATGTCTTCCAACTAATTGGGAGTTTAATTCTGTAGGTAATATTTTGTAGTTGTTAACATATGGATATCACACTCTTTTTGTCTTTTTTTCTGATTTTATAGACATATTGAATATTCATCCCTGCTTCCCTCCCTCTCTTCTCCCTTCCATTTCCTCCTTTCCCTTGATCATTCCTTCCCCTCCTTCTTGTCTGTGTGCTTCTATGGACCCCTAGAATTTACTCTGTCTTGTCCACCCCTATGGAGGCTCACGCCCCAATGGTATATCGAATTACCTCTCTTCAGACCACCCCACTCATATGCGCATTTCCCTTTACTCATCCAGCTTTGGAGCAAATGTTTCCACTGTGAGTTTCCATTCTATGGGTATAATAATAGCTACCTACATAGCAGTGAGATGTACTGTCTTCCTACCTATAGGTTTATTGGCTGTCTTTCCTATTGATCTATTTCCTTCCCCTTCATTAGGTTCTTGTTCTAGTTTACAGTAACAGGAATGTGTACTATTCTGATACACAGGTCTTGGTGAACATCTCATTCTTACAGAGAGATTATCCATAAATATATTATTTTGTGATATTATATTAAATAATAGTATTTTTGCTGTCAGAGGTCAGAGAGGCCTCAAGGTTCCCAAAACAGTACACACTTTTGTCATTGTTCTTAATTGCCCTCCAGGAACTAACAGTAAGACCCTCCTGCTAAAGACACAGTGCATGATGATCATAGGGCAGAAATAGAAAGTATCAGCTGGAACTGGGTTGGAAGTTTTCTCCTTTCTGGACAAGTTCCTTTTTTTTTTAATACATATTTTATTATTTCCGCTCATACAAACTTAATAGGTAGACCAGTTCCCTCCCTCCCTTCTCCTGCCCCCGAAACCCCTGCTCCCCTCCCTCCCTCCCCATCCCCCAGTGCCTCCCCCCCAATTCCCAGAGTGTCCTTTATTGTGTATGCCTAACTCTCCTCTGGGTCCTCCGATGACGTACAAGGACCCAGTGGCATTTCCCTGAACCCTTTCTCGTGTTCCCCTTAAGCATAGGAACACTACTGTGGTTGTCAATCCCTTGCCTCCAAGGATCTTGGTGCCTTTAGCAGATGCTAGACTTTGTGAGGTCAATAGTGTGTTGGACATTGCGCAGGGCATGCAAAGTCCTATTATGATTGCTTCGGCCCTAACTAGCATGGAGAATCTTGCAAATCATTGCTCCTCCCATCCTTTTGCTCTTACAATCTTACTGCCCCCTTTTCCGCAAATGTCCCTGAGCTTCAGGATGGGGGGAGATTAGGCTGGCCTTGTTCTATGTGGTTGATATAGAGTCTCTGAAGTTCTGGATTGTGGTTTGTTGATTTTCTTTTGCAGTTTTGTTGCTCCTGCAATGCCCTTCACTCCACCCTGATGGGCACTGTATGTCACCCCCTGGTCAGAGACAAAATCTGGACAACTTTCATAGTACAAAAAAGTACTATGCAAAGTACTAGGGGAAAAAAAACAAATACCAGTTTCAGTAACCCGTGACACCTGCAAGCTGCATTAGCAATCACCCTGGCAAGAATCAGCCATTGGTATAATAATGGCATGAAGCTAAGGGGGACAAACAACAGTACTTTAATTGGATTTAAAGCCCACTTGTCAGTAGGGATCATACTTCTGGTCTTATAAATCAGAACAGCAATCTATGAAAGGTAAAACCATAGATTCTAGGTGGAGCTATAAGCTGTTAAGATTTAGTTATGAATACATTAAATCAAACTGCCTTTTAAACATTTGTCCTTGTACCCACAGATTGGAGGAGCACACAGCACACAATATAAAAGTTTCTTTGTGCAATGGAAGGTGGCTAATACAGAAAATCACACTGACCAAAATGCAGAAAAATAAGTGATGGCATACTGCTCTGCCCTATACAAAACATCTAAACCTCCCTTCCCCACACACAAACACTCCAAGGTTCAGGAAACATCTTAGGAAAGGAATCAGTAAGATGTAAGGAGTGTGGCCAGACATTATCTTCTGGACATGATAGGGCTGTTGCATCCATGAATTCACTGAAACTATGTATGTTTCTGCAAGACATGAATGCATGGGCTTTCTCCTGTAAATATTTCACCATGAATAAAGAAATATCTCAAGAGGCCTCCCACCTCCACAGGAGACTATTGAGGGTTGTTATGGTTATTCTCAGTGCTGTGAGATATCTCAGACTCAAACAACTTAAGGGAGAAAGAGTACATTTATTTGGCCTATATTTCCAGAGGGGAGATATATAGTCCATTATAGCAGAAAAGGCTTGTCAGAGAGCAGAAGCTGAAAGGTTGGTTCAGGCCACTCCAGTCATTATGGGGGCAAAGACAACAAGCAGCAGCTGACAGCTAGCAGAAGTAGGGTAGGGCTACCTTCGCAAACATTAACATTAACTAAGTTTGCAGACACATGAGACTGTGGGGAAGCAAGTCACATTCAAAACATGACAAGGGTTAATGCTGATGGGAGTTGGGGAGAGAAGATGCTTTCCTCAATGATGCACATTGTTATATAATTAAAGGCAACCTACATCAAACTCAGTGAATCTCACGAAAAAAAAAGAAAAGACAAGGGAGACTGGGAGGGAAGAATGAAGGACGGAAAGAGGAGGGAATGGGATTGGAATTAATTAAGGTGTGATAATATCACAAATTCTCTTTATGTATGAAACACTAAAAGAATGAAAACATTACAAATAATTACAAATGTCAGTTACCCTAATTTTTTTTTGAAATTTTATAGACCAAATATTTATGCACCATCGGTTGAGGAGAGCTGTGCATAAAATATTTCCTGATTGGTGGTCATAAACCTGTGTAGCCATATCAGAATTCATTGGTACTATATATAAAATAGAGATAAAAATATTGCAAGGAAAAGTCTGCTTGTCATCTGTAGCAATTAATCTACATGATACTGATAAAATCATAGCAAAACAGTCTAAGTGAACAGGGGTTTCAATTTTATTATGATAGTCCAGTTACAGTTCTCAGTCCAGCTTTGCAGGGGAGCTCACACTGATACCAGAGCCAGGGGAATGTCACACTATCTCTGCATGACATCTGAGAGGGGGACAATCCTTACTTGCCAGACCAGCATGAATGGCCACGTATACACAAGGATGTTGCCTTTCTCAAACAGCTCCTTCCTCCTGTACTTAACTACAACACCCTCCCCTTTTCAACTTGACACAAGAACATATCACTTTTCAATGGTAACCTCCACCTTGTTCCCACAGGTGTTAAATTTATCTAAAATATAAATATATTTAAAGGTTTGAGGGTTTGGGCAGGTGTCTCAGGGGTTAAGCCTCTGCCTTGCAGGCAGAAAGTCCTGAGTTTGGATCCTAGACCCCACGTATAGATGCCGGGCGTAAGCAGGGGCACCTGCGTAGGTCCTGGTAAGGCAGAGCCTGTGAATCCTGGGGCAGAGTAAACAAGGAGGAGGTGGAGGCATCCATGGTGGTTCCTGAATTCGTCCGTGGTTCTACACACACACACACACACACACACACACACACACACACACACATACATACACACACCACACATACACACATGTGCACACCCACACGCACAATTGAATAAACAAAAAGTTGTTTAAAAGTTTGAAATCTCATAACCATTAGATCCTGTCAAATCAAGTTAAATACTTCCCACATCCTATATAGTTCAATGTGCACCTTCTGTTGCTTGTCAAGTAGTCATGGGGGCTCAAGGATTCTGGGAAATTCCAGTATCTTTTTACAGTTCAAAGTTGCATAAGCAACATTTCTCTGGATCAAGTTGAATCTCCACTTTCAGCCATCCTCAGAACACATTCATGTATATTGCTCTTCTAGGCAGATGTCCTACGTTGACTCTAACATTTCCACCATCTTCATGTCTCAATGGAAAACCGTGCTTCATATCTACAGCAGAAAATATCTGTCTTGAGCCTCCCTGCAGGTTTCCTGAAACACACTTTCTGGGTTCCTGCCATTCTCTGAAACCTTGGAGGAGGGACCCACGACCATCTTGCATCTTTGATGCCTCCAAAACCAATACCACATGGAAGATGTTACCAAGTTCTGTCATAACCTCCAGGTGGACATAGCCTCCCTGGAATCACAGCCAATTTAGTTTCTCTTTGTTGACTCTCAGAAGAATCTCTATGCTGGGTAGAATCTCAACTCGGTGGTATTAATTTCTTCTCAGTACAAAGCAATAAGTTTTTCTTCAATGATACTAATATCTCCAATAGTAACAGTTGATTTGTTGTCTGCTCTTTCCTGATCCAAAGCTTGAAGGCTGCCAACACAGCTCTTCTCTCTCAAACAAACTAGTCAATCATCTTTAAATTCAACTTCACCAAAATCCTTGTTCTCTTTATTGCAAATGGCCCACACAATCCACCACTCTCAGCATTTCCATTATCCAAATGGCCCATTAAACTACAGAATAGCATTTGTAATCCACAGACTCAAGAGCTTCAAACATTTCAGTTTCTCCAACAAAACTGTTCAGAATTTCCAAAATCTGCATAGCCAGATTTATTAGCAACACCCCCACTTCTCTGGTACCAAATTCTGTAGCAGTTAGCCTGCAAAGGTTGCTGATAAAATCACCATCAAACTGCTTAGGGGCACAAAGGTTTTATTTTCTCTTACAGTTCTTAGTTACAGTTATTTGTCCTTCTTAGCAAGAGAGCATGCACCATCATCAAAGGGCCGAGGGAATGCCAAACAATGTCCACATAATAGATGAGAAAAGGACAATCCTGACTTGCCAGACCAGGATGTCTGTCTAAGTACACACAAGAATGCCCCCTTTCTCCAACAGCTTCCTCCATGTTATTCACCTGATCTGGACTAGTCCCACCCACCATGGACTGGGCCTTCCCCATCCAGTAGACCATCTCCTGAAGGCTTGTTCTGGGCATAATTTAACTATGAATTCTCTACAAATGTGTCCGGAGTTCAAACCCTCAACTGTCAAGTTGACACGTGTACCTAACTATGACGCAATCTACAGAAAAGTATCATTTTGTTAAGAAAACATAATTTAGTAGGTTTCAACTGTGTATGCACAGTTAAAAAATAAACTGTTGGAAGGTGTGGTTTTGCTTAGGTACCTTTCATTAAATCCTCTTTATTGCATTCCTTAGATCATGAATTAAGAAAGAAAGGAGACTTGTATGCTTGTTGATATGAATGATTTCATGAATTATGTATCATTGAAACTGTCGGGAATGTTTATCATGAGGAAATGTTGAAGTTAACTAAAAGTGACCATGGCATTCTTTCTCAGATCCTATCACAAAGAAGAAATAAGATTGCTGTCATGCTTGTTTTTCCTAGATTCCCTTGGTTGGGAAAAGCTCCCGAGACGTGCACGCATGATGTGTGGCACAGGCCAAAGGAACATGACAGAGGGGAGCCATGGAGCCTACAGCCTGGGCGTGCCAAGTGCGTGTGGACCCTGCGCGGAGTAAGCTGGACAACATGAACACCTTGATGTTGTGGGCGAACTCGCTATTTGTCTTCTCACTGGGTGTGAAGGCGGTGCTCAACTTGAGCTACATTCTCACCACCTCCTTCAAAGACATGAATGTGCCCGTGTGCCTGCAAGTCTCCAGGATCCTGCTGAACAATGTGGAGACTTCACCGGACCCCACAAAAGGAGTGACCTGGCGTTTATTACCTTCCACATCTCCGTGGACCTAGAGAAGATTTTCGACTGGAACGTCAAGCAGCTCTTTCTTTATCTGTCAGCAGAGTACACCACCAAAGCCAACGCTGTGAACCAAGTGGTCCTGTGGGACAAGATAGTTCTGAGAAGTGACAACCCCAAGCTGCAGCTGAAAGATTTGAAAACCAAGTACTATTTCTTTGATGATGGTAATGGCCTTAGGGGAAGTAGGAATGTCACGTTGACCCTCTCTTGGCATGTCATACCTCTTGCTGGAATTTTGCCTCTTGTGACTGGATCAAGACGTGTGTCTGTCCCTTTTCCAGATGCATATGAAATAGCCAAGACTTTTTCATGACTCTGTATTTGAAACAGGAAATTTTTGTCCTCAATTAACATCTCATTTATCTTTTTAACTTATGTCTTCCTGGTTTTGCTTGCTCATTTGTTTTCACCATTTTCTTACTTTGTATCTAGTTTGGTGCAGCTTACCATCCTGTTGCTTCCATCTGCTTATTACTGAATTTACATTTATGTTTCACCACCACAGAATGTGCTTTTGATAGTTGTTTCCTTTTTTTTTCTGTGAGAAGTGTATGATACCAGCCCACTCTTCTAGCCCCTTTCAAAAAATGAGGCTTCCATGTAGGAGAGGGTGTAATAAGACTGTAAGAGCATAAAAGTGGGGAGATATACTGCTGGCCACGATACCACAGACCTTTGGCATACAAGAGCTCATTGCAATGAGATCCATTACCTTCAGATCTACACAATGTGCAGTTTATCAACACTCCCACACAGTCTAGAGAGGATCCTAGTAGAAACTTCACCCATAAAGAATCTCTAGCACCAGTGCTGAACAAAGAAGGGGAGTCTTTCCACTTATGATTTTGATTTTGCCCACTGAAATGCCATATACACTCGCACAGAAACCTGGTTCCTTAGGAGCACAGACACCCCAAAGGAGTCCTGTGATCCACATATCCACAGGGTTAGGAGGGAAGGAGTGACAGGGCTGGAGGGGAGAAGGGAAATAACAGTGGGAGAGAAGGGGACAAAGGGCAAAGGCATAAACTAATTTTGTTTGCATATGAAAAATGTCTCAATTAAAAAAGAGGCTCCATTGAAACCACTCCAATTAAACTAAATATCTGAGAAGCTCTTAATTCAAATTGATGCCTGAGCTGTATGTAAAGTTAAATCACCTACAATTTGTTTGGCAAATATGCAGCCAGAGGATGGGTCTTCAACATTTTGGGAAGTATTGCTCAAAGAAGGTGGGTGCTCTGAAGCACTTTCACCTATAAAAGGGATACTTCGTGGCTGAAATGCCTTCCTTTAACAAGCATAGATGTGTCTCACAGTCCTAGGCTATTATGACTACCCCATACAAAAATTCTCAGTGGATAAGCCTGTCAAATTTGGGGTTTCATTAATAAGGGAACATTTGACCAAAAATCTGTCACATTCATTAGAATTACCTCCATTAGGAATTGTACAACACATCCTTCAATTTTTTCTCATATTTTAATTAAAGTTCAAACTCAGAGTAGTAAGGTATTGTGGAGTCCAACTAAGGTCCAAGATTTGGTACAGAAGACAGTAGGCACGCCTCTGGAGCCAGTATGACACAGAAAAAGCCAAAGTGTTTGAAAATCTTTCCCTGCAAGGATTTTTCCTGAAGGGCAGCTTAATACCAAGAAAATTGAAGCATGTGATTCTAAGCTGTGCACCCCTGGTTTCTCAGTCCAAATGCACCAATCAAGTGTAGGGCTGTGTAGAAATAGCTCAGGTCGGGGAAAAATCCCTATGCCTTGGGGTTACCATGGAATGCTGGTGCAATGAGTATGTTCCTGATGACTTAATAATGCAGAATGCCATTGCATGATGAGAGTAAATGGGGTCACTTCTCCAGGTGTGTGCACTCATCTTAGAGTGTGTGGGTGCTTCTTGGTGGGGTTGAAATTTCTTGAGGTGTGAGGAGACAAATTCCGGGATCTCAGACACAGGTCTGCTCATTTCATCTGAGGTCTTGGTGCTGGGTGCTAGAACATTCTGGGACCTTGCTTGCCTCAGGCCTTCTGGTGTTCTGTTTCGGGGTGTCCTTCATCAACGTTACAGGGCATTGTCAGAGCACAGGACAGGGATGGTTCTCTCAGCTCAGGCTTCCCCTCTATAAAAACACAAATTTTCAGTGTTAGTCAATAATTCCCATGTAAAACTATAATAATGCTAAAATAGGGAGTCAGTTCAAAAGCTTTTTCTAGCAATTAGATATTTTAATATGTATCCTTCTATGGTGCAATATTTTTACTCATATTTCAATGGCTTTCAACAATTCAGAAATTTAGAAAATATTAGCTAAGTTGTCACAACATCAGACACAGAGTTCAGAGATTTCAAAAACAATACTATATATTTTCTATGATTATAATGAACTATGTCACTTAAAACAAATAGATAAGTCTAAATACATTACTATTTCCCAGAACTTACTGAGTTCAATTCTGTGGTGTCAGACTTCCTATCCCTTCCAGGGATGCACAGGACTTCTGAACTTTAGAATAGGTTTCATTCAACTGTAGCCTTTTGGAAAATTGGAGTCACATGTGACTTTTTTTCCTTTTTGGTACTGTGGTTGGAAGACAGGGCCTTCTTTATGCTAAGCAAGTACTTTGCCACTAAGCTACAGCCTGAAGATCAAAACTGCCTTTGAAAATTCATCCTTTGTCTTTTTTCATTTTTTAAAGTATGGATTTTACATGTATCAACTTTAACTTCTTTTCAGAATATTCGTGGATACATTTAGTATCTATTAGTTTGGTGATAGTTTGTTTTTTAACAGGAGGTCTTAAATATAAAGCAGTGATAAGGAACATATGCAATTATATCTTTTCCAAAAACTACTTTATCAAAGGTAAACTCTCAGGAGTTCAATGGCTAAGTCATATCCTAGATACATGAACACAATTGTAAGAAGCTATCAAACATTCCAAGCAGTGATTTTTTTCAATTTCATCTGAATTATATGAGAATTTCATTTTCCTCAATGTTGCATATCAATTCCTGATAAGATTGATCACTTTCAAAAACCTTTTGTCACTGTCCTGGAACCTAATATCACCCCAAATGTAACTTCTTTAAGTGTGTGTGTGTGTGTGTGTGTGTGTGTGTGTGTGTGTGTGTATCACAGGGCGTTGTGTGTTCCTGTGGAGAACCAAGGGAATTATCCTTTATCTGCTTCTACCTCCTCTTGCTTTGCACTGGGATTTCCCAGGCTCCACCCACCAGGGCCAGAAGTGCAGGCCTCCACCTTTTCAGCCTGGCGTTTTTACTTGGGACATGGAATCAGAACACAGGACCTTCTGCTAGTCAGAAAGAGTCTTAACCCCTGAGCTATCTCTCCACCCCCACAATTGGGAACTTTATAGTTATCCTTTCTCTAATAGTAATGTTAAGAAACTTTTCTGTATTTATTTATGTGTATATTTTCTTTTTTCTTTTTTGTTTCTTCCACTCATACAAAGTTGATAACTACCCCATTCCTCTCCCTCCCTCCAACCCTCCCTGGATCCCCTTGCTTCCCCCCCCCCCATTTCCTGGAGCATTCTTTAGTGTGCATGTCAAACTTGCCTCTGGGTTCTCCTCTCTAAAGAGGTGTAAGGACTCAGTGGCATTGCCTAGAGCTCTTTTTTGTGTTCCCCTTTAGGATAGGAACTCTACTGTGGCTGTTAATCCCTGGCCACTAAGGATCGTAGTGCCTGTGATCCATGCTAGACTTTGGGGGTTCAATGATATGCTGGTAATTGTGCAGGTCATGCAAAGTCCTATTATGATTACTTTGGCCCTAATTTGTATGGAGTATCTTCCATATTGTTGCTCCTCCCCATCTTTAGGCTCTTACAGTCTTATCGCTCCCTCTTCTGCAAATTTCCCTGAGCTTTAGGATGGGGAGAGATTAGGCTGGCCTGGTTCCAGGTGGTTGATGTAGAGTCTCTGATTTTCGGAATTATGGTTCTTTGATTTTTTTTTCAGTTTTGCTGCTCCTGCACCACCTTTAGCTCCTCCTGATGGGTATTGGATATCACCCCCTGGCCAGAGGTAAAATGCTATTGAAATAGAGGCTTACTTTAAGAGTAGATTCAAAGGTAGATGGAATAAGAGTAGAAGACTGCTGTGGGGGTGGTCAGTCTCCCATTTGCAGCATGGTTACCTTCTATCTGCCAGACTCTAGGCCCTCCTTTTCTGGTGAGATCATACCCCATAAGATGCATGAGATCAGTAAGGAGAGTCTGGGAGCACAACCAGATATCTCATTACTTATATGCAGTCCTTGACGGTGGCCTGTTTTCTCTGATATAGCATGATCCCCTCTCTCCTTGTTGCTGATGAGGCCCTCCTTCCCCTTCCCTCCCTGCTTATAATCTTTGCAATTACTGTAGGTATTACAGAGATTTATCTTTGAGTGTGTCATTAAGTGGGTTTGCTACTAGGATCCATATATTTGGGAGTATATATGGCACTTAATTTTCTGTGTCTGGGATACTTCACTCAATATAATGTTTTCTAATTCCATCCATTTCTTGGCATATTTCATTAACTCATAATTTTTTTGGCTGAGTCATATTTCATTGTATAAATGTACCATATTTTCCTTATCTACTCAACTGTTGGTCATTTGGGTTGATTCCATAACATTGCTATTGTAAACAGTGGTAGTGCTTGAACATGGTGGTGCTTGTGCTATTGAGGTGAATTTTTGCTGTATAGAGAATTATTCCCAAAAGTAGAATAGTAGGGTCATATGGCATTTCAATCCTTAACTTTTTTACAAATCACCAGATGGCTCGCCAGAGTGGTTGTATAAGCCTGCATTCCCATCAGTAATGTAGGAGAGTTCCCTTCTCTCCACATCCTCTCCAGCATTTGGTGTTGTTTGTATTGTGGATTTTTGCCATCCTAACCGGGGTGAGATGATATCTCAGGGAGGTTTTGATTTGTATCTCCCTGATGGCTAAGGATGTGGAGCATTTTTAAAGATATTTGTTAGACATATCAATTTCGTCTATGGTAAAGTTTCTTTTAAATTCCAAGGCCAATTTTTTAATTGAGCCATTTGTTTCCTTGGTGTTTAGTTTTCTTTTTTTTTTAATTTTTATTATTTATTCAATTGTGCGTGTGTGTGTGTGTGTGTGTGTGTGTGTGTGTGTGTGTGTGTGTGTGTGTATGTGTATGTGTAGAACCACGGGCGAATTCGGGAACCACCATGGACACCTCCACCTCCTCCGCCCCGGGATTCACAGGCTCCGCCCCACCAGGATCAGAAACGCAGGCCACCCCCGCTTCTGCCTGGCGTCTATACGTGGGATCTGGGATCCGAACTCAGGACCTTCCGCCTGCAAGGCGGAGGCTTAACCCCTGAGCCACCTCTCCAGCCCGGTGTTTAGTTTTCTAAGTTGTGCACTCTGAATAATAGCACTCTATCAGATGTATGGTTAGTGAAGTTTTCTCCCATTCTGTGGGTTGCCTTTGTGCTCAATTTACAATCTCTTTATCTGAACACAAACTTTTTAATTTCATAAGATCCCATCTGTTGAGTGTTGGTTATAGTGACTGTACTATTGGATTTCCATTGAGGAACTGTTGGCCTAGTCCAATAAGCTCAAGGGAGTTCCCTACCCTTCCTTTTTAATTTTTTATTTCTGCTCATACAAACTAAATAGATACCCTGGTCCCCTCCCTCCCTCCACTCCTTCCTGGACCCCCTTGCTTGCTCCCCCTTTTTCTACTTCCTTTCCCCCCTTCCCTTCCTATCTCCCAGTCCCTCCTCCCCCCTAACCGTGGAGCATCATTTAATATGTATGTTAAACTTTCCTCTGGGTCCTCCACTCTGATGAGGTGTAAGGACTCAGTGGCATTTCCTAGAACTCTTTCTTGTATTCCCCTTAAGTATAGGAACACTATTGTGGCTGTTAATCCTTAACTTCTAAGGATCCTAGTGCCTTTAGTCCATGCTAGACTTTGAGGAGTCAATAATGTCACTTCTTTCATTCTGAGCTTTATAAAGGCCACTAATTTTTTACACTTATTTTGTAGCCTCCCACCCTGTTGAACTTCTCTATTAGTTCCAGGAGTTTCCTGGTGGAGTTTTTTGGATCACTCAGGTATAAGATCATGTCATCTGCAAACAGAGATAACTTGACTTCTTCCTTGATAATTTGAATCCCTTTTATCTCCCTTTTTTGTCTTATGACCTCAGCTAAGACTTTAAGTACAATATTGAATAGAAGTGGTGAGAGTGGACAGCCTTGTCTAGTTCCTGATTGAAGCGGGAATGCTTCAAGTTTTTCCCCATTGAGTATAATCCTTGCTGTAGGCTTGTTGTATACAGCTTTTATTATATTGATAAAGGTTCCTTCCATTCCAACTGTCTCTAGGGTTTTGATAATAAAGGGAGGTCGGATCTTGTCAAAAGCTTTTTTGCATCTATCAAGACAATCATGTGGTTTTGGATTTTGAACTGGTTTTATATGGTTAATTGTATTTATTGATTTGCGTATGTTGAACCAACCTTGTGAGCCTGGGATAAAGCCTACTTGATCCCCGCGAATGATCTTTTTGATATGTTTTGAATCCGGTTTGCTAAATCTTTGTTGAGAATCTTTGCATCTGTGTTCATCAAGGACATCGGTCTATAGTTTTCTTTTTTAAGTGTATCTTTATTAGGTTTTGGGATTAAGATGATATTAGCTTCATAGAAAGAATTTGGTAGTGTTCCTTCCTTTGCTATTTGATGGAACAGTTTAAGGAATATTGATGTTATTAGCTCCTTACATGACTGGTAGAACTCTGTGCTGAATCCATCTTGTCCAGGACATTTTTTGGTGGGAAAATTCGAGATTACTTCATTGATTTTCTCATAGATTATAGGATTATTTAAATAACCCAAAACTTCCTGATTCAATTTAGTTAAGTTGTACTTACTTAGGGATTCATCCATTTCTTCTGTGTTGTCAAATTTCACAGAATGTCGGTTTTTGAAATATGACATTATAATTCTCTGAATTTCTTGGGTATCTGTAATGATAACTCCATTGTCATTTCTAATTTTGTTAATTTGGGTTTTCTCTCTCTTGCTTTTGGTTAATTTAGCTAGGGATGTATCTATCTTATTGATTTTTTCAAAGAACCAGCTTTTTGACTGTTTGATTCTCTGTATCGTTTTCCTTATATCAATTTCCTATATTTCTCCCCTGATTCTGCTGATCTCCTCTCTTCTACTGCTTTTGATACCAGATTGCTCTAGTGTCTCTAAAGCTTTTAGTTGCATTGTTAAGTTATTTATTTGTGATGTTTCCATTTTTTTGATGTAGGCATTAAGAGCTATGAACTTACCTCTTATGACAGCTTTCATTGTGTTACAAAGATTTTGATAAGATGTATTTTCATTATTTTTCACTTGCAGGAAATCTTGAATTTCCTTTGTAGTTTCTTCCTGAATCCAATTCTCATTCAGCATCATAGTGTTTAGTTTCCAGGAGTTAGTGTATTTTCTGCTGTTTGTTGTGTTGTGGCTGTCAAATGTTAGACCATTGTGGTCTGATAGGGTACAGGCTAGAATTTCAACTGTCCTGTATATGGAGGTTCTTTTTGTGGCCCAATATGTGGTCTATTTTGGAGAATGTTCCATGTGCTGCTGAGAAAAATGTGTATTCTTTGGTGCGTGGATGAAAGGCTGGGTAGAGATCTGTAAGGTCCATTTCAGTAAGAGTTTGATTAAGTTCTAAAGTGTCTCTGTTAAGCTTTTCACCTGTTGATCTATCCCATGTTGAGAGGGTGATGTTGAAATCCCCACGAATTATGGTTTGGGGGTTGATTTCTCGATTTAGATGCTGTAGGATTTTCTTAATGAATGTGGAGGAGCCCTATTAGGTGCATATATGTTCAGTATTGTAAAGTCTTCCTGGTGAATTGTAACTGTGACTAAAATGTAGTATCCATCTGTGTCTCTTATGATTTTTTTTAGTTTGAAGTCCCCTTTGTCTGATAAGTTAATAGTTACCCTTGTCTGTTTCCTGGTTCCATTAGCTTGAGAATTTTGGACCAGCCTTTTATTTTTAGGATATGTCTATCCTTTGTGGTGAGATGAATTTCCTGAAGGCATCAGATTGATAAGTTGTGATTTTTAATCCAAGTTTGTAATCTGTGTCTCCTGATTGGTTAGTTAATTCCATTGAAATTTAATGTTATAATGGAGAAATTACTTTTAATTCTGGAGACTTTTTATGTTTAGTGGATTTCGTAAGTGAATAATTTGGCTTTTAGGTTTTGGTGGTGTTATACTTCCCTTCTGTCCTCCTTGATGTGCTGGTACTTATCTTCAAGCTTGAGTATCTTCTCTAGCATTTTTTGAAGGCCTGGTTTGGTAGAAATGTAAGCCTTCAAGTTGTCTTTGTGCTGGAAAACTTTCTTTCCTCCTCAATTATAACAGATAGTTTTTCGGAGTATATCAGCCTGTGTTGACATTTTTGCTCATTCAATACTTGAAGTACGTCTCTCCAAGCTCTTCTTGCTTTTACTGCTTCCATTGAGAAGTCATTTGCTATTTTAATGGGTTTACCTTTAAAAATTACTTGTTCCGGGGCTAGAGAGGTGGCTCAGGGGTTAAGCCTCTGCCTTGCAGGCAGAAGGTCCTGAGTTCAGATCCTAGACCCCACGTATAGACGCTGGGAGGAAGCAGGGGCAGCCTGTGTTTCTGGTCCTGGTAGGGCAGAGCCTGTGAATCCCGGGGCAGAGTAAATAAGGAGGAGGTGGAGGTGGTCCATGGTGGTTCCAGAATTCTTCTGTGGTTCTACACACACACACAAACATGCACACACACGCACACACCATACATGCACAATTGAATAAATAATAATAATAAAATGACTTGTTCCTTTTTCCCTTGAATCTCTCAGCCCCATTTCTTTGTCTTGAATGAGGAGTGTTTTAACTATTATTTGCTGTGGCGCATTTCTATTTTGGTCATATCTGTTTGGGGTGCAGAATGCCTCTTGTTTATGGATGGGCCTCATCTTTTTTTAGATGAAGAAAGTTTTTCTTGATGATAGTTTGAAAAATTTCCTGAGATGTGGTATTTTTGATTCTTGCTCTGGTATTCCATGAATACGCATGTTCGGCTTCTTCAGGTTGTCCCATATCTCTTGGATATTTCTCTCGAGTATCTTTTTGGCTTTAACAACCTCTTCCATTGAGCTGGTTAATACTCCCACTTTGTCTTCAAGGTCTGAAATTCTATTTTCTGCTTCATTTGTTTAGCTGATGAGACTCTCTGTTGAGTTCTGGGTTGAGGATAACTTGTCTTTTAGTTCAGTTTTAAACTCTGCTTAAGTCTGTTTTAACTGTTCTATGTCTATTTTTGTTTCTTGAACTATTTTTCTCAATTCCTCCAAGTGTCTCTTGTGTTCCTGTTCAATGTGATTGATGCGATTATTTAACTCCTCCAGGATTTCCTCTTTCTTGGCTATTTTCAGTGGATTTGTTCTGGTTGGAGTCTATCATTATGGGGTTAATTCTTTTGGTGGGAGACTTGTTTTCTTGGGTTTTGTTTCTTGTGGATTTGCACTTTGACTTGGGCATTGCCATTTTATCTCTTAAGACCTTCTTTCAATTTCTGTGTGTTTTTCACTGAACTTAATTAGTTGGTATCACTACTCTTGGACAGGTATTACTATTGTTTACCTTGGTGTTTGTTATGCTTGTTGTTATTGTTATTTCCTAGATGAGGCTATTAGACAGTTAGTCCAGGAGGTGTACAGAGGTGAATATTAGTATGGTAATGCACTTTTATGATTTAGGACCTTGGTGCTATGTGAAGGTGAGTGCTATATTCTCTGAAGTTGTATATGTTTTGGGGGTGGCTATATAGAAAAGTTACTCTACCGTAACTAATAATTGAAAGCAACAGGATGCTAAAAAGGGGTTTCCTTATCTTTGGGCTGGATGTGGAGAATCTCTCCCATGTGATAAGATGAGTTTGGAGGATTTCAGATGTGTGGCCTTTGTCCCCTAGAGCTTTGTTTGGGTGTTCTTTGGACTCTGTTGAATTCTAATGAGCAGTGTGTCTTCTCTGTACTGGGATACAGTGTGTCCTCGCTGGATTGTGTGCATCTTGGGCAAGCGGGTGGGGAAAGGGCAGAGGTGATGGCAGCAGGCACAATTAAACTGGGGATCTGGGGTGTGGCCCAGGGGTCCTCCCCAGCCTGGAGCAGCGCCTGCTCTGAGCTGGGATGAGTGGGTTACTTGGGGCTTGGGGATGGGTGAGCAGTGGGTGTTTTCCAGGGGCACAGTGTATCCTCACTGGACTGCGTGTGTCCCTGTCAGGCAGGCGGGGAAAGGGTAGTGCAAGGTATTTTCATAAATTTGGTAAATTAAAATTTTTATGAGCTTGATAGCTGAGTAGTTTGAATTTGTATCCTATCAACCAAGAAGTACTAGGAACATCCAGCAATGAAATTAAATACTAAATGATTTCAGAAATTAAGCAGTGTTTCTTACTAATTCAAAGAAGTATTTCTCAAACCTAGCTGAGTTCTAGAACCAACTGAGGAAATTTCTGAAACTGTTCATTCTACCTAGTCCATCCTCCTGGTTTTCAAACTACTTATTAATAAGGATCCAAACATTAGCTAGTTTAATAAGGAACACTGGTGATTTTGTTAAAGCAATCTGTGCACCGCACTTGGAAAATTCCTAGAAAGCTTATACCTTAGTATTATTAATCTAATGTGTACCTTTTAAGATTCTGGGACATCGATAAATATTTGAACATATCCTGGTCCTTTCCTCACATCAGTGACCACAGACTACTTTCTCACATGAGATCACATTGAACTCCCAAGTATTTCTGGTGGTAAAGGAGATTGACAGAATGAGGGATACAAAGCTAGAGTGGGGAACCTACATTTGTTGAGGGTCTACTAGATTGTACACTGTGGGCTGATATCTTCAGACTTTCATTTCCCAATCTTCAGAGTGATGCTCTGACGTGGGCATTGTTACTTCCTTCTTATAGATGGTCTGACAGCAAAGTATGATGCACAATGAATTCTACAGAGGCATCAAATGGACATTCATGCCATCTCAACGGGACTTACACTAGGTATTTTCAAGGTAAAGTGAACACATAAACACATACACACACACATATATACACAAATGAAATGTGTATTTCTGAGCCTACATATATACATGTAAACATACATAAATAAATAACAAAAATGTTTTACACTTCTTGTGAAAATATATAACTGTATAATGAGCATCAAGCAAAGAAAAATGAAGAACAAAGTCCAACAGATTCAATTCTAATTACACAAACATTTGAGTCACTAAAGTATTTTAATGTAGAGTTTTTTTGGGGGAGGGATGATGTATATAGTTGATTCAACTAATTTCATTCTTCACTTTCAGTAGAATGCCAATAATATCTAAAAACTGACATGGAAACACAGGAAAATGCATGTAACGCAAGTATTTTTTCATCTTAGATTAAATAGCCTAAGATTTCAACATAAATAATTCTAGAACAACTGTTGCCTGTTGACGATGAAAAAAAAATATATTAAAACTGTAATTTAAACTATTGATACTTTTCACAGTATCAATTATGAAGTAATTAGGAATTATTTTCCCACTGATGTGCCATTATAGTGTATTTAGCACCAAATAATATTGCTGAGAATAATGAAACGTCCTAAATAGAGAGTCATTACTTTCATGAGATGGAAACCTTAAGAATGTTAAATGTTGTGTGTCTGAACACTCGCGCGTGGCGGCCGTGGGCTGGGTCGCTGGAACTCACGAGCTTCGGTCAAACTGTGATGGGTTGGTGAAGAAGATCCAGGTAACCATCCACCCCTGAGGTGCATCCCCAGTTCTGAGTATATAGCAGAGGCTCAACCAAGAAGAGTTCCAAGTACAGAAACAAAAACCATGGCAGGCAGTAAGAAGCAGTGTGTGGAAAAGAGAAACAAGTGCTCATCAGCATGAGTATGGACCAGAAACAGACTTAGGAGACGACATGTACCGGAAGACTTGCACTTCGTGTGGTTATGAACTGACATATGAAAAAATGTGATTTTTAGTTTAGTGACTTTGAAAACAGAATTTTAATACTTAAATAAAGGAACTATAGATTGGCAAAAAAAGAATGTTAAATGCTTATTCTCAAAACAATCTATAGACTCAGTATAATCACAGAATAAAGTGCCCAATAGACATTTCTAAGTGTTCATATTGCCTTATTATTCTTATTAATTTTTTTAATTTTATTAAAATTTTGTTCTTTGACAATTTTTTCTATGACTTCACCAGCATCTTTTTTCCCTATCAATCTTTTTTTCATGTTCATAACTTGTGTTTTATTATGTATCCCACTGAGTTTGTCTAGCATCACTTGTGTGACCCTTCATTTGGAAATATGTCATGGAGCATGTCTGGGCCCACAAACCAGCATAAACCCAGACTTATATGCAGGAAACTGAAGTGGGAGCAGTAGGAAATGATGAGGCATTGGGTCAGAAGGAGCCTTGGATGTCCTCCAAAATCTAAGCCAACATTATTATTGCATGTATGAACATTTACAGAAAACAATCAAGGAACAGGGCCAAATTCTTTACAGTATTATGTAAAACGTACACATTCCAGTTAACAAAGAAAAAGCAGGAGTGTCATCTACTTGCCGTCTGGGACCAGACATGATGTCTCCAGGTAGAGTTAAAAGCAACACTTAGTTACTAAAAGGGAATGGACAATGAATGCCTCAAAACAGAGTTACCTGGTCCACGCATTTACATATCTGACATGCATAGGGAAGGAATTGTAAGGGGAGGTAATAACCCAGGGAGCCCTGAAAGGAACAAAAGAGATCTAAGAACAGACTGGGGGTAAACTCAATTCCCAGAGGCAGGAATTCCCCTGCCACTGTCTATGCAGACAAGAGGCAAAACTCAGTTTCCAAAGGGAAGAGTCCCTAACAACTGCCCATTTTAGATGCTAATGTGTCATTTTCCAGAAAGCAGGCTTTAGGCCAGACAACCCCCCACAGGAGCATGGCAGGCTTAACAATATTTTAAGGAGAAATAGGCAGGCAGATTTAGAAATCATGTGAAAATACATAGAATCCAGACTATTAAATTGATTTTGAAATACACCAAAGTTTGAGAAACACTTTTTTAATTATTTAATTATTCTGTGTTTTCCTTTATTGTAACTTTATATTTATTTATTTATTTATTTTATGTGTGCTTGTGTATGTGTGTATCAGAGGGCATTGTTTGTGCAAGACCAAGGGTGACTTTAGGAATCATCCTGGATTACGTGTTCCTCCTTTTTGCTTTGCTCTGGGATTTCCCAGCCCTTGCCCACCAGGCACAGAAGTGCTATCGCTGTTCCCACCCGGTGTTTTCACCTGGGACCTGGGATCCAACCTTAATGCCTGAGCCCTCTCTTTAGCACTCCTGAGAAACACTTTTTATTAACATGCCAAGTTGTATACTGGCATCAAGGCAGAAAAATAGGTCAAAAGAAGAGAAAACAAATTCATAAACAGACCACAAGTATGTACATACATATATACCTAAATATTATACACATACATACATGTAAGTCTACTTATGTGCACTCATGTGCATTGCATGTACACACACACGAGATTTTTTCTGAAATTCAATATAACTTAATGTAAAAGAACACTTCAGCAAATTATGTTAGAATGGTGAATGTGCACATTCATGAGTATTAACTATGGTCCATATAATGTATCATGTGCAAAAATCAGCTGAAAATCGATTGTAGTGTTCTATGTTTATTCACCTATGATTCATGATAAAGTGTTGTACTATGAAAATTAGAATGTACTTGAAATTCACTATTCTCCTGCCTCAGCCTTCCATTTCTAAGGATTATTAGTGTGTGCTACTATACGTAGGTTGATCATGGATTTAATCACAATATAAAGCTACAAGACCTCTAGCAAAAAACAAGCAAATAAAGAAACATATGTAGGAGAAAGCTCTCAGGTACATGCACTAGGAGAAGGTATCATAGATGAGGTGCTAATGTGAAGAAGTGTGTATATTGAGGCATAATATTTCCTGGCCATAATCCCAGAACATGGATGACTGTGGTAGGAAGGTGAGTTTAAGACCAGCCTGAGCAAGGCTCTGTACGAAACACAAGAGAAGCAGAAAGCAAACAAAACAGAAAGCAGATAAATAAGCCTTCCATGAAGCTGAAACTTTGATTCCTCCAAATGCCCAGCTGAGAAAATGTAGACAAGTCCACATCTAGGAGACATTATGAAATATGTATCTTTTCAAGACATATATCCAGCATAAAGAAAAGCATATAAAATTGAAGAGGAAAATGACAATCCAGTAAAGAAATGCCTCTTTCAAAGAAAAAGAAATGGGTAAAACATTTTGATACTGCACTAAAGAAAATATACACATACCTCTGGCCCGCCCACCTGCCCACCAGGGACAGGACTGGATTGTGGTCCTCCATCCCAGGTAAGTGCCACCAGCACCTAAGTCGCCACTCATCTCAGCTCCTCCCACCAGCCAGCCTGAGTAATACCCAGGCTGCCTTGGGTTTGCCTGGGCCACGCTGTAGGTCCCAGACACATTGTCCCACCTACCCGCTCACCCAGGACAGGACTCACTCCCTGTCCTCCATTCCAGGTAAGTTCCACCAGCACCCAGGTCACCACTCGTTCTAGCCCTTCCCACCAGCCAGCCTGAGGAAGCTCTGCTCCAGGTTGTGGAGGACCCCTGGGCCACACTCCAGGTTCCCAGGTTATTGCACCCGCCAGCACCTGTGCCCTTTCCCCACCTGCATTGGATGCATGCAGTCCAGCGAGGACACACTGCCCCCCAGGTAAACATCCCCTGCTCACCCCCAAGACCCAGGTAACCCACTTGTCCCAGCTCCTCCCACCAGCCAGGCAGAGCAGGCACTGCTCCAGGCTGGGGAGAACCACTGGGCCACACCCCAGGTCCCTAGATTAATTGTGCTGGCCTCCAGCACCTTTGCCCTTTCTCTTGCTGGGAACACTCCCGCAGTCCAGGGAGGACACACTGGATCTCAGTCAAGGGAGGACACACTTCTCATCAGAATTCGTTCAACAGAGTCCAAAGAACACCCAAGCAAAGCTCTAGGGGACAAAGGCCACACATCTGAAATCCTCCAAACTCATCTTATCACATGGGAGAGATTCTCCACATCCAGCCCAAAGATAAGGAAACCCCTTTTTAGCATCTGTTGTTTTCAATTATTAGTTACAGTAGAGTAACTTTTCTATATAGCCACCCCCAAAACATATACAACTTCAGAGAATATAGCACTCACCCTCACATAGCACCAAGGTCCTAAATCATAAAAGTGCACTACCATACTAAAATTCACCTCTGTACACCTCCTGGACTAACTGTCTAATAGCCTCATCTAGGAAATAACAATAACAACAAGCATAACAAACACCAAGGTAAACAATAGTAATACCTGTCCAAGAGTAGTGATACCAACTAATTAAGTTCAGTGAAAAACACACAGAAATTGAAAGAAGGTCTTAAGAGATAAAATGGCAATGCCCAAGTCAAAGTGCAAATCCACAAGAAACAAAACCCAAGAAAACAAGTCTCCCACCAAAAGAATTAACCCCATAATGATAGACTCCAACCAGAACAAATCCACTGAAAATAGCCAAGAAAGAGGAAATCCTGGAGGAGTTAAATAATCGCATCAATCACATTGAACAGGAACACAAGAGACACTTAGAGAAGTTGAGAAAAATAGTTCAAGAAACAAAAATAGACATAGAACAGTTAAAACAGACTTAAGCAGAGTTTAAAACTGAACTAAAAGACAAGTTATCCTCAACCCAGAACTCAACAGAGAGTCTCATCAGCTAAACAAATGAAGCAGAAAATAGAATTTCAGACCTTGAAGACAAAGTGGGAGTATTAACCAGCTCAATGGAAGAGGTTGTTAAAGCCAAAAAGATACTTGAGAGAAATATCCAAGAGATATGGGACACCCTGAAGAAGCTTAACATGCGTATTCATGGAATACCAGAGCAAGAATCCCAAAATACCACACCTGAGGAAGTTTTTCAACTTCCCTCATCTAAAGAATGAGAGGCCCATCCATATACAAGAGGCATTCCACAGCCCAAACAGATATGACCAAAATAGAAACTCGCCATGGCAAATAATAGTCAAAACACTCCACATTCAAGACAAAGAAAAGGGACTGAGAGCTTCAAGGGAAAAAAAAGTCACTTTTATTTATTTACTTATTATTTTTTGACACTGTAATTTCTTTACTTTCACTCTTTTTTAATTATTTTTATAATTTTTGCTCATACAAACTTAACAGATACACCAGCCCCCTTCCTCCCTCCACCTCCCCCGCGACCCACCTGTGCCACCCTCCCCTCCCCATTCCCTCCCCACCCCTCAGTGCCTCCCCCCCAGTGCCTTCCCCCCCAATCCCCAGAGCATATCATTACTCTTCCCACTTTATTTTATTTTAAATGACCTTTTTTCCCACCAAAGGAAAAAGGTTAAACATCTTGATTAGAGATGAATTGACCATGTTACAGTAGAGAAAATAGGCCTCCATCAAGGACTGTAAGTAAGTAATGTGACACCTGAGACATTCGTTCCTGATCATTTACAACTAAGGGAGTATGATCTCACCAGAAGGGGAGGGCACATAGTCTGGCAGATAAAAAGTAACCAGTTTGCAAATGAGTGGTTGACCCCTCCCTCACTGAGGTTTCCTACTTTTATTACATCTACCCTTGAATGTGCTCTTATAATAAGATTCCAGTTTAACAGCTTTTTGTCTCTGGCCAGGGGGTGACATACAGTGCCCATCAGGATGGAGTGAAGGGCATTGCAGGAGCAGCAAAACTGCAAAAGAAATATCAACAAACCATAATCCAGAACTTGAGAAAGTCTATATCAACCACCTAGAACTAGGCCAGACTAATCTCCCATCCTGAAGCTCAGGGACATTTGCAGAAGAGAGGGTGGTAAGAGCGTAAGAGCAAAATGATGGGAGGAGCAATGATTTGCAAGATACTCCACACAAGTTAGGGCCGAAGCAATCATAATTGGACTTTGCATGCCTTGCGCAATGTCCAACACACTATTGACCTCACAAAGTCTAGCATCTGCTAAAGGCACCAAGATCCTTGGAGGCAAGTGATTGGCAGCCACAGTAGTGTTCCTATGCTTAAGGGGAACACGGGAAAGGGTTCAGGGAAAGGCCACTGGGTCCTTGTACATCATCGGAGAGGAGGGCCCAGAGGAGATTCAGGCATGCACAAGAAAGGACTCTCTGGGAATTGGGGCAGGAGGCACTGGAGGATGGGGAGGGAGGAGTGAGGGGAGGGAAAGCAGGGGGTTAGGGGGGAGGAGGAGGGAGGGAGGGAACTGGTGTACCTATTAAGTTTGTATGAGCTGAAATAATAATAAAAAGTGTATTAAAAATGGGCCTTGGAACTTAAAAGAAAATTTATCAGCAAAGAAATCAAAAGCTCTAATAAATATCTTAGAAAATACTCCACATCCTTAGCCATCAGGGAAATGCAAATCAAAACTTCCCTGAGATATCATCTCACCTTGGTCAGGATGGCAAAAATCCACAATACAAACAACACCAAATGCTGGGGAGGATGTGGAGAGAGGGGAACTCTCCTACATTGCTGGTGGGAATGCAGACTCATACGACCACTCTGGCAAGCCATCTGGCGATTCTTAAAGAAATTAAAGATTGAAATGCCATATGACCCAGCTATTCCACTTTTGGGAATACCCCCCCCCATACAGCAAAAATTCACCTTGATAGCACAAGCACAACCATGTTCAAAGCAGCACTGCTTACAGTAGCAAAGTCATGAAATCAACCCAAATGTCCAACAGTTGACGAGTAGATAAGGAAAATGTGGTACATTTATACAATGGAATATTACTCAGCCATCAAAAGTGATGAATTAATGAAATTTCCGGGAAATGGATGGAATTAGAAAAAATTATATTGAGAAAAGTATCCCAGACACAGGAAACTAAGTGCTATATGTACTTCCTAATAGGTGGATCCTAGTACCAAACCCACTCAGAGACATTCAAAGATAAATCTCTGTAATGCCTACAGTAATTGCAAAGGTTATAGACAGGAAGGATGGGGAAGGAGGGCTCTACCAGAAACAAGGAGAGAGAGGACCATGTTACAGCAGAGACAATTAGCTAAAATCAAGGACTGCAAGGGGTGACATCCAATACCCATCAGGATGGAGCCCAGGGTATTGCAGGAGCAGCAAAAGTGAAAAAAAAATCAACAAACCATAATTCAGAACATCAGAGACTCTATATCAACCACCTGAAACTGGGCCAGCCTAATCTCTCTCCATCCTGGAGCTCAGGGAAATTTGCAGAAGAGGGGGCTGTAAGATTGTAAAGCACAAGGATGGGAGGAGTAGTGATATGCAAGATACTCCACACAAGTTAGGGCCACAGTAATCATAATAGGACTTTGCATGCCCTTTGTCCCCTTCTCTCCCACTGTTATTTCCCTTCTCCACTCCAGCCCTGTCACTCCTATCCCTGTGGATGTGTGGATCACAGGACTCCTTTGGGGTGTTTGTGTTCCTAAGGAACCAGGTTTCTGTGGGATTGTATATGGCCTTTCAGTGGACAAAATCAAAATCATAAGTGGGAAGGCTCCCCTTCTTTGTCTAGCACCGGTGCTAGAAATTCTTTATGGGTGAAGTTTCTACTAAGATCCTCTCTAGACTGTGTGGGAGTGTTGATAAACTGGACATTGTGTAGATCTGAAGGTAGTGGATCTCATTGCAATTAGCTCCTGGATGCCAAATCTCTGCAGTATCTTGGCCAGCAGTAGTGTATCTCCCCACCTTTATGCTCTTACAGTCTTATTACCCCCTCTTCTACATGAAACCCTCGTTTTTTTGAAGGGGCTAAAAGAGTGGGCTGGATATCATATATCATGAACATTACATTTTGAAACCTGCAGGAATAAATTGAATAATATATTAGAAATTGATACATGTAATTCACATGTTGGATCCCAAATAATAAATACAGTTATACCAAGGCTCTTTGTACAGTTATTATCTGTCTAGTTTTTAGTCTAGGTTAAAGTTCCAGATGGGGAAAAATCTTGTGAGTACTACATTTTAAAATTAATTCATTTAAAACTGTAATTATAATAAACAAGTGTCTGACAATCACTTTCATGAAATTATCTCTGGGGGCTGGAGAGATGGCTCAGGGGTGAAGCCTCTGCCTACCAAGCAGAAAAGACTTGAGTTTGGATCCCAGGGCTCATGTAAAAACAATGGGCAGAAATGGCAGGAGCCTGCACATCTAATCCTGGAAGGCATTTGGAAAACCAAAGAACAAAGCAAAAGCATGTAGAACAATCCAGCATGATTCCTGAATTCACCTTTTGGGCCTCCATAAGCACACATAGTGCTTTCTGTCTCTCTCTCTCTCTCTCTCTCTCTCTCTCTCTCTCTCTCTCTCTCTCATACACACACACACACACACACACACACACAATTATCTCTGAGTTCAGACAATGTAATCAGTCATACATACATTTTCACAAGTCTGAAGTCTTGTGTTTTCACACAGAATTTATGAGTTATGCTCAACATATAACATATACATGCATGAAAACTTTGAAAAAACAAAAAGAACATTAAGGTAGTATGATATGTGTGTCAAATTACTGGTGATAGATGCTAGACAGACAGACAGATAGATGATAGATGACAGATAGATAGATAGATAGATAGATAGATAGATAGATAGATAGATAGACAGACAGACAGACAGACAGACAGACAGAATAGTGGGGATTGAAATCTCCACATTTCCGCTGGTTAAAAATATAATCACATGTTTATCCATGAACTGTGCAATTATACTGTACATGATAGGCAAGTGATCATCGAATTAAGTACATCCCCAGAATCCATTGGTTTCTTTTCAATACTGAGGACTGAATCCAAGGACTCAAGCATGTCAGGCAAGAGCTTGACCCATGATCTGTATGGGTCAACCCCCAAGTTAATCATTAAATGTAAAATATAGTAAATGAATAATACTGTGCACTACAAAATTGAGTCTCTGAGGATGAGGCTGATTTTTCACACACTTGCCCATTTTATTTCTCATAGAAGTTTCCCTTTCTTAAAAAAATAGCAACTTGATATATATAATGCCTCTTGTGTCTTTGTACTTCTTTTCTTTATCAAATTTCAAGAAAGCATGTTTGTCAAATAAACCAATTGTAACTCAAGGAAATTTCATTCACTTCTACCAAACTAAGAAATCCACTCACAAATGAGAAATAATGAGCTTTCATTCCAGTATCTAAGACTAGTTAAAGGCAAAAGCTTACGGAGAATGTTTTCCTTAATATAAACCTACCCGATATTTAAGTTTTAACACCTACAGTTTCCATGATCACTATCTGCACTAAATAAATGATCTTAACTTTTCCAAGTGCAAAATAAAGTTAGATTAATTTGACGTACATCATACTGACCATCCATCTTCCTGTTGTCACATAACTAAAGCAATTCGTTGTTCTTAAAAGTCTGGATGGACAAAGCAAATTTTATAGATAGGTATGATATAAAATTACAACCATGAGAGTTAGCTATTCCAAATTATCATTTTCCTGATAAAGAAATTGAGATCCCACAAAGCTATGTAAAACCTTGGAATATTCCACTTTTCTGTTGGTTGGAAATACACTCACATACTTTTCCCTGAACTGTGCAAGTACATAGATTACACAGGTTTTAAAAGTAATGTAATATATGAGAAAAATACAGTAAAGATTAGAAATTATTTTAAACTGTTCTTACAAAAAATAGTTCTTTCTGTTATTTATGGTAGTGTGACTACACTATTTGGTCTTGGCTTAAGAACAATCGAGTTACAGTTGCTGCTTTTGATCTGCTGTTTTATCTGCTGTATTATCTCTTATCTTGAAAAAAGTTATTTTAAATTTCATCATATAGAATTGCATATTTAATCTATAATATATATGAATATGAGTAAAATTATTATATGCAAAAAAGGAAATGCAACTTTGTTGATATCATCAAAATTAGTATTTTATTACAGGTTAAGAAACTTCTTCCAAGATCAATAAAAGGAATTCCAAAGTTAAAAAAGAAAAAGAAATTAGTATGCAAAATTTGATAGGCTCTTATCTGAAATAGGAAAGTAACCCAAGTTTAGAGAAGGTTAGGATTGGATTTCAACCATTAAACTCTTTTCTTTTCTAGAAACTCAACCTTGAAGTAATTAAACAAATTTCTGAGTTTCTTCATTTGAAGAGAGTTAACGATTGTATTTTTTATATTATGGAGAATATAGACAATAAAATATGTGAAAGTGTTTTAAGTGAAAATCATACGTATAAGTATTATTATCCCTATCCTAATAATTAATAATGGACTTACAAAGAATTTTAAATAGTTTTCATTTAGTAACACTAAGTATACTAGAACAAACATCTCACAATAAAACGTGCAAATATTTGAAAATTTCAATGACATTACTAAAACATTTTACACTCGTACAATATACAGGAACCTTTGTAGAGAAGACACACCAAGACATATTAGATTTACTAAAGAGATTTGAAGTGAGTTAAACAATCTTCAAACTAAAGAGTCATTCAATCTTCAAATGGAAATATTTGCTGTTAAAAAGAAAAAGTTAAGAAAAAAATTTAAAATAAATGAGAAAATTTCATTCACTTGTATCCATTTTATAAGAGATTTCTAATATGAACATCATATTCATGCATCATCAACAATCATAATCAGCACAGCTTTGACGATAGAAGACAGTAACAATCAATGAGAAACTACAAAGAATGCCAGAGATAAAATACAGGATTTTTATGCCAATACCAGCACGTACAATTTTGAAATACTGTTCACGCTCTTTCTATATCACGTGAAATAGTGATATGCACTGAATATTTCAAAGCTATGTTGTTCTTTTTTAAACCCCTCATTATAGAGCTGTTTAATTCTTAGAATACTGCACTCTGGTTTCTTTTGTTTCATTTTGAAAATTCAAGTTTGGTACCTCATCAGCCTTTCTTTTCAGCTATATACTCTTTCATATAATTCTCTGAGAAAAAAAAAGGTAACTATCTAAAGTACATTAAGAAGACAGTTGTGGTGACACATGAACGTAAATTAAGTAATAAGCAGATAGAACCAGAAGGATGGTGAGCTGTACCAAACTAGATACAAAGTAAGAAAATGTGTGAAAACAAACGAGCAAGCAAAACCAGAAAGGCATAAGTTAAAAAGATAAATGAGATGTTATTAATCGAGAACAAAAATTTCCTGTTTCAAATGTAGAGTCATCTAAAAAGTCTTGGCTATTTCATATGCATCTGGAAAAGGGACAGACACACATCCAGATCCAGTCACAAGAGGCAGAATTCCAGCAAGAGGTATGACATGCCAAGAGAGGGTCAACGTGACATTCCTGTTTCCCTTGAGGCCATTTCCGTCATCAAAGAAAAAGTACTTGGCTTTCAAGTCTTTCAGCTGCAGCTTGGGGTTGTCGCCTCTCAGAACTATCTTGTCCCACAGGACCACTTGGTTCACAGCGTTGGCTTTGGTGGTGTATTCTGCTGACAGATAAAGAAAAAGCTGCTTGACGTTCCAGTCGAAAGTCTTCTCCAGGTCCGCGTAGATGTGGAAGGTAATGAACGCCAGGTCGCTCCTTTTCCGGGGTCCGGTGAAGTCCTCCACATTCTTCAGCAGGATCCTGGAGACGTGCAGGCGCACGGGCGCGCTCCTGTCTTTGAAGGCGGTGGTGAGGATGCAGCCCAAGGTGAGCGCCGCCATCACGCTCAGCGAGAAGGCAAACAGCGAGTTCGCCCGCGATAGCAAGGTGTTCATGTTGATCAGTTGGCTCCCCGCGGGGTCCACGCGCACTTGGCACGCCTAGGCTGTCGGCTCCGCGGCTCCCCTCTGTCGCGTCCCTTTGACTTGTGCCACACGTCCTGCGCGAGCGTCCCTGGAGCACGCAGCTGTGTTTTTTTTCCCCCCAAGTCACCAGTTAACCCTACAAGCACTGTCTGCTACCAGTCAAAGTCCTTTGCAGCAATGGCTAGAAAACAGTAATACAGAGTCTCTGCAGGCTGAAGGAGCCCAGGGTGCTGTGCACAGCAGGAGCCCTAACATCTCTTGCAAGGCCACCGCAGATCTCACTGACTCCATCCCAGCAGCCCAGTTCAGGAGACATGGCTTTCTTCATGCTGCTACATCATGGTTTCCATATATTCTTGTCCCTCCCCTCCCGACAGTCTCCACATAGCATCAATCAAGTCATGTTACCCTAGACTCAGAGTCCTCCACATTGGAGATACAACCCAATAGCCACAAAGGCTCACACCCTGAGGTGGGTCTGTGCCTTGTACCTCACTGCCCCTTGCCTGTCTGCTGTCACCCAGGCTCTAGCAGCAGGTCTTCTCCCAGGCTCCTAGTTCTACATTAGCTACTCAGTGCAACACACGAACAACATGGTCTGACCAAGCTTGACTTCCTGTCCCTCAGGACTTGGCTCAAAGGCTACTGCCAGGGAAGAGCTTCTCTGATAACTCTATCTGTAATAATCTTTCATCTTGATTTTCTCTTCTGTTATTTTGCTTTAAAACATGGATGCCCATAAGAAATTGTCTTTTAATTAATTTCCTTTTCTTCCTATTTCCAGTTTTCCCAATCGTAAATGACACTTCAGAGATCCTGTCTGGTTGTTTTTACTGTTTCTCCATCGCCTACATTGAAAGCTTGTACAAAGGCATGGGTAGGTATAACTTAAATGAATGAAGTACTGATTATCTCATACAGGAGAGAAGACACAAATACTGCAAGGTGAGTAGCAAGAAATTACACAGAAAAATGTTTAAAACATTTGAAAAAATCCACCTTGGTGTTTTCCAATCCTGAGTGAATATCAGAATGAACTGGAAAAATGACTAAAAATGACTAAAAATCTTATGTTCTTGATTTTTATTCAGGTTCTTGATTTTGATTCAGTAGACTTGTGGTGTATTCAAATGTACTCTGGATTAATAAATATCTGACAACTTTGATATAGGTCTCCATACATGAAAAATTTATGACCTAATCAATGAATATTTGAACATCACTAATTTAATGCCATCCATGCAGACTCCTGGGACAACTGGAATGTCTCCTATTGATGTCTTGGTCCCTCAATCCATTGATACCACAATGCATTCCCCCCCCCCCCGGAATCAGTAGACTCTAAAAAATATCCCTATTCATCAGGAGGATTGGATATTGTTATCCTGTTGTTTAGATCCACTCTTTCAGTGTGTTTGCTTACCTAGTGTCTTAAAGATGTGACTGATCTCTTCATTCAGTCCAAGAATGGGTTTCACAGATTCTACATTACACTTGCTTCCATTATACCTCCGGTTTCTTGGGCATAATGTATGCAGTTGTCTGTTGGAACACTACAAGGAAAGATAAATTTGAAAACATATATCATAAAATGAAAAATAAGAGAATGTAAAATATATAAAATGCAGGGCATTGTATGATAGCATATTGCCTGCCATATAAAAGGTTTGCCATGATTTTTTGTCTTTTCCTAGCTTCATCTCATAGTCTGCATTCAAAAAAGAAGACTGATTAATTGTAAAGATTATAAACAGGAGGGATGGGGAAGGAGGGTCCCACCAGAAACAGAGGGGACCATGTTACAGCAGAGAAAATAGGCCACCATCAAGGACTGCAAGTAAGAAATGAGAAATCTGATTAAGTTCACAGACTGTCCTTCCTGATCATTTCCAACTGATGGGGTACTATCTTACTAGAAGGGGAGGGCATATAGGCTGCCAGATAGAAGGTAACCATTTTGCAAGCCTGGAGAGGTGGCTCAGGGGTTAAGACTCTGCCTTGCAGGTGGAAGGTCCTGAGTTCGGATCCTAGACCCCACGTACAAACGCTGGGCAGAAGCGGGGTGGCCTGTGTTTCTGGTCCTGGTAGGGCGGAGCATGTGAATCCCGGGGCAGAGTAAACAAGGAGAAGGTGGAGGTGGTCCATGGTGGTTCCCGAATTCGTCCGTGGTTCTACAAACATATACACACATACATGCACAACACACATACATGCGCGCAATTGAATAAATAATAAAAAATTTTTTAAAACAAGAAGGTAACCGTTTTGCAAATGGGTGATTGACCCCTCTCTCACCTCAGTCTCCTACTTCTATTCCATCTACCTTTGAATATACTCTTATAACAAGACTCTAATTTAACAGGATTTTATCTCTGGCCAGGGGGTGACATCCAATACCCATCAGGATGGAACCAAGGGCATTGCAGGAACAGCAAAACTGAAAAAAAAAATCATCAACAAACCATAATTCAGAATATCAGAGACTCTATATCAGCCACCTGGAATCAGGCCTGCCTAATCTCTCCCCATCCTGAAGCTCAGGGAAATTTGCGGAAGAGGGGGCGGTAAGATTGTAAGAGCACAAGGATGGGAGGAGTCATGATATACAAGATACTCCACACAAGTTAAGGCCGAAGCAATTACAACAGGACTCTGCATGATCTACACGATGACCAACATATCATTGACCCCCTCAAATTCTAGCGTGGACTAAAGGCACTAGGATTCTTAGAAGCAAGGGATTAACAGTCACAATAGTGTTCCTATACTTAAGGGGAACACAAGAAAGAGTTCTAGGAATTGCCACTGAGTCCTTACACCTCATCAGAGAGGAGGGCCCAGAGGAAAGTTTGATATACTCATTAAAGGATGCTTCAGAGATGGGGGGAGGGGGCACCTGGAGAAAGGGAGGGAGGGGGAAAAGGAAGAGACAAAGCGGGGAGGGAACAGGGAGGTCCAGCGAGAGGTGCAGGGAGGGAGGGGACAGGGGTTCCTATTATGTTTGTATGAGCAGAAAAATTAAAAAAACAAGAAGACTGATTATAGGAAGCACTGAGGAAGGTGTGAAACTCTTACATACTAATGAAGATTTAAAAAAAGGCATGATCCAAGCTATGAAGTTTTAGCTACAAAGACACTATATCAAATTTCTTTTTATTTTTTCCATTTCTGCTTTCCCCACCTTTTTAAAAATAAATTTATTAAATTTACATTTTTATATACATTCTTCTTGCCTCCCTCATTCTTCTCTCTCTTCCTACCTCTCTTCCTTCCCACTCCCATTCCATCCCAACCCACCCTCCCTCCCATCTCTATTTGGGCCCAGTCTACTCTCTCCTCTTCTCCTGTCCTTTGGTTCTATGGGTCCTGGGGTTCCTTTTGTATCTTCTGTTCTCATGGGGGTTCAGGCCTCTGTGGCAGAAAGGCCCTTCCTTGGGTGGCCCACTGATATGGGTACTCTCCTCCCTCCATCTAACCCCTGGGCCCTAAGGATCCTACTGCCTGGAACTATTTCTCCAGAAATCCACGCCAGTACATGGGGGTGTGCTGACATGTCCACCACTGTGTAGGTCTGATGACTTCAAGTCTCATTACCATAAGGTCCTGGCTGCAGCAGCTCTTTCTTGAGTGGAGTGACCTGTCCAGCAACAGAAGTCTCCATCTTTAGGCTCTTTCAGTCTTACTGTGTCCTCTTCCTCAAAGTTCCCTGAGCCTCTAGATGGGGAGAGATTTGGCTAGCCTGGTTCCAGGTGATCATTGTAAGGTGGCCAGTGTTCTGTATTCATGTCGTTTGTTGTTGTCCATTTTGCTGTTCTTGACCTGCACAAGGCTGCATCCTATCTGGGTGTTGAGATCCTCTCCTATCCAACAATAACGAAACTGTTAAAGAGAGGCCTTTATATAAGAAAAGGGTGGAAGGAAAGGGAGTATCAGGAATGGGGAACAGTAGTGGGTGGGGCAACCTCCAGGACATTTCAAATTTCCTTTTAAACAAATGTTATTATACCCACAGAGTATATGTGTATGTGGAGGAGCATTCAGCACTCAATCCAGAAGCTTCATTCTGCAATGGAAGGTGTTTTTCACAGAAAATCACAACTGGACAAAATTTAGAGAATAAGTGACTGAGGGCTGCTCAGTCTTGAATAAAATGACTAAGTCTCCTCCACTCCCATCCTAAGGCTCAGCAAACATTGTGGAAGAGGGAATGACAAGATTGTAAGAGCCTGACCTGGGGCAGGGATGTGGCCAGAGAGTATCTTCTGGACATGACAGGGCTGTTGTATTCATGAATTTACTACAGCTATGTATATTCCCACAAGACCTGCATTGGCATTGTCTTACCAATTTTCAGTATGGAAGTGGAAAGATCTAAAGAGACTCCACACTCCCCAAGAGACTGGTGATGATTAGTGCTGCTCAGGAAGAAATGCAAAATGCTTTCTTTAACGGTATACCCGCTGATATGAAATTCATGCTCCACCAAGAAACTCGGGAACATGACATCAAAGGCAAACCAGATGAAACCCAGTGGGCCACATATATGAAAAGACTTGAAAAATAAGATGGAGTCAAGCAGAGAAGAGTTTTAATGAGAAGAGGAGGGATGTGTTTGGAGATTAAGGTGTGAAAATATTATAAGCTCATTAAATTAATGTTTAAAACACTGAAAATAATAATTATAATTTATTGATAAAAAATGGTGCAACCATTTGTAATACTTTAGCAGTTTCTTACAATCATAATTTTAAATCTACTAAATTGTTTAGTCATAGAACTCTTTAATATTTACCATTGATGGTAAATGAAAAAAATCATAATCTGTCATGGGAAAAATACACATTTATGATCCCAATTAGATAAATTTTGTGTGCATGAGAGCTACACTGACTGTGTTAGTCATTTTTGTTATTCTACAAATTAGCGGACAAAAACATTTTTAATTCTTTTCTTTTTAACAAACAAAGATCTATTACCTCAGTTTCAAATGTTTCTTTCATTTATTGTTTCTAAGCACAGTGACTAAGACTTTCTCCAGATAAGTAGCAAGGCAAGAATGAAGTTACATCTCTTGCTTTCCCCACAATGCAATCAGTAACTTCCCATGTAAAAGACATGATCTTTATTTGCATAGATGATAGTAGAAATGAAATCCCAAGAGCCAGAGAACCTAAAAGTGGGGTTATATGTATTAACTGGTACCTGTTTCCTCCTAGACAAATGACCCCACTCCATCATAGTCATCAAATTTGGGCTTGTGACTACTCACGAGGATACAAAGTGTGTCCCCCCAAACAAAGGAGATAAAATTTATTTAAGGGATCTACAAGTATGCTTTGTCAGCATTCAGTGATGCCTCAAATTTTCAGAAGGCAGTTTAACTCACTACTTCTATAAACAATGGAAAGTGAGAATTAAATAAAGACAGAAGTATTTAGAAAGCTAAATATCATCTATTTTGATTTGACTTCTGAAAAGGTAATCTCAAAGTTTATACCATCACGTGTCAGTATAGAGGAGATGGTAGGCATTTTACACACATGACACAGGTACTAGTTTGTCAGGCACATGCACAGACATTTTCTTCCTTTTACTTAGTTTCTCCAGAAAACCTATCTCCATATTTTAAACTATTTATTTATTTTGCTGTGTGTGTGTGTGTGTGTGTGTGTGTGTGTGTGTGTGTAAGTGCAGGCCACCACCATTTCTGCCTGGCATTTTTACATGGGACCTAAGATTTGAATTCAGGACCTTGTGCTTGTGAGTCAGAGTCTTACCTCCAAGCCATATCTCCAGCCCTATCTCCTTGCTTTATAATTCTGTGAAAATTGGTCTTTATGAAACTGTGACAAGATACCTAATAAATGATCACTCTTAAAGTTACCAATCCAGGTGATCCTCAGCGAATACAGTATACATAATATATATATTATATATATACATATATATATACAATAGTGAAAAATAATTTAATGGGAGTATGTGATATTTCTCCATTCAATTTCCAATGAAAAACTCTGCAACACAGAATGATTTTTTTTGTAATTATGCATCTGTTTGAGTCTATTTTCCTTTCTCTCACCTGGGAGACTTCAACACCGCCCTCTCAACATGGGACACTTTGGAACTTAATCAAACCCTGAAAGAAATGGACCTTACAGATCTCTATCGAACTTTTCACCCATGTACCAAAGAATACACATTTTTCTCAGCAGCACACGGAACTTTCTCCAAAATAGATCACATATTGGGCCACAAAACGAATCTACACATATACAAAAAGTTGAAATTCTAACCTGTGCCCTATCAGACCACCACAGCCTAAAGCTGGACATGCACAACACATCAAACAAGAAAAAATACACTAACTCCTGGAAACTTAACAATATGATGCTGAATTTGAACTGGATTCAGGAAGAAATTAAAAAGGAAATTCAAGATTTCCTGAAAGTGAATGATAACGAAAATACAACTTACCAAAATCTCTGGGACACAATGAAAGCTGTTCTAAGAGGTAAGTTCATAGCTCTTAATGCCTACATCAAAAAAAAATGGAAACATCAGAAATAAACAACTTAACAATGCAGCTTAAAGCTTTAGAGAAGCTAGAGCAATCTGATCCCAAAAGTAGTAGAAGAGAGGAGATTAGCAAAATAAGGGGAGAAATATCTGAAATCGAGATTAAGAAAACGATAGAAAAAATCAACCAGTCAAAAAGCTGGTTCTTTGAAAAAATCAATAAGATTGATACACCCCTGGCTAAATTAACCAAAAGCAGGAGAGAGAAAACCCAAATTAACAAAATCAGAAATGAACATGGAGTTATCACTACTGATACCCAAGAAATCCAGAGAATTATAACATCATATTTTAAAAACTTATATTCTGTGAAGTTTGACAACACAAAAGAGATGGATGAATTTCTAAGTAAACACAACTTAACTAAATTGAATCAGGAAGTTGTGAATTACTTAAATACTCCTATAACATATAAGGAAATTGAGGAAGTAATCTTGAATCTTCCCACCAAAAAATGTCCTGGACCAGATGGATTCAGCACAGAGTTCTACCAGACATTTCAGGAGTTAATAATACCAATGCTCCTTAAACTGTTCCATCAAATAGCAAAGGAAGGAACACTACCAAATTCCTTCTATGAAGCTAATATCGTTTTAATCCCAAAACCTAATAAAGACTCACTTACAAAAGAAAACTATAGGCCGATCGGTCTGATGAACACAGACGCAAAGATTCTCAACAAAGTTTTAGCAAATCGGATTCAAAAACATATTAAAAAGATCATTCACGGAGACCAAGTAGGCTTCATCCCTGGCACACAAGGTTGGTTCAACATGCGCAAATCAATAAATGTAATTCATCACGTAAACCAGTCGAAAGTCCAAGACCACATGATACTCTCAATAGATGCAGAAAAAGCTTTTGACAAGATCTAACAATCTTTTATGATCAAAATGCTAGAGACAGTAGGAATGGAAGAAACCTTTATCAATATAATAAGAGCTGTATACAACAAGTCCACAGCAAGGATTATGCTCAATGGGGAACAATTGGAAGCATTCCCACTTCGATCAGGAACTAGACAAGGCTGTCCACTCTCACCACTTCTATTCAATATTGTACTTGAAGTCTTAGCCGAAGCCATAAGACAAGAAAGGGACATAAGAGGGATTCAAATGGGCAAGGAAGAAGTCAAGCTATCCCTATTTGCAGATGACATGATCTTATACCTGAGTGATCCAAAAAACTCCACCAGGAAGCTCCTGGAACTAACTGAGAAGGTCAGCAGGGTGGCAGGATACAAAATAAATGTGCAAAAATCAGAGGCCTTCCTATATGTCCAGAATGAAAGAAGTGAAAAAGCCTTGAGAGAAACAATTCCATTTACTATAGCCCCTAAAAAAATGAAATACCTTGGTATAAACCTAACCAGGAGGTAAAAGACCTTTACAATGAAAACTTTAAAACCCTAAAGAAAAAAATAGCAGAAGACACCAGAAGGTGGAAAGACCTCCCATGTCCCTGGATTGGCAGAATCAACATCGTAAAAATGACCATCCTACCAAAGGCAATATACAAATTCAATGCTATACCAATTAAAATCCCAAAGCAATACTTCAAAGAAGTTGACCAAACAATCTCAAAATTCATATGGAGGCACAAAACACCCAGGGTAGCAAAGACAATCCTGAGTAACAAAAACACTGCTGGAGGTATTACCATACCGAACCTTAGTCTATATTACAAATCCATAGTTATAAAAACAGCCTGGTACTGGCTCCAAAATAGACACACAGATCAATGGATAAGGATTGAAGACCCAGATATAAGCCCACAAAATTACAGCCCTTTGGTCTTTGACAAAGGGGCCCAAAGAATCCAATGGAAAAAGAACAGCATCTTCAACAAATGGTGCTGGCAAAACTGGATCTCCACATGCAGAAGATTAAAGCTGGACCCATACTTGTCACCATGTACAAGACTTAATTCCAAATGGGTCAAGGACCTTGATTTCAGGCCAGAGACTATAAAAACCATAGTTGAAAGGATTGGGAACTCCCTCAAGCTGATTGTGCCATCCAATGGCACAGTCACTGCTACCAACTCTCAACAGTTGGGATCTTGTGAAATTAAAGAGCTTCTGTTCAGATAAAGAGATTGTAGCACGAGCTCAAAGGCAACCCACAGAATGGGAGAAAATCTTCACTAACCACACATCTGATAGAGCTCTACTGTCCAGAGTGCACAAAGAACTTAGAAAACTAAACATCAAGGAAACCAATGGCCCAATTAAAAAATGGGCCCTGGATCTCAAAAGAAATTTTACCAGGGATGAAATTAAAATGTCTAACAACTATCTTAAAAAATGCTCCATTTCTTTAGCCATCAGGGAAATGCAAATCAAAACTTCCCTGAGATATCATCTCACCCCGGTCAGGATGGCAAAAATCCACAATACAAACAACGACAAATGCTGGAGAGGATGTGGAGAGAGGGGAACTCTCTTACATTGCTGCTGGGAGTGCAGGCCTATACAGCCACTCTGGCGAGCCATCTGGAGATTCTTAAAGAAATTAAAGATTGAAATGCCATATGACCCTGCGATTCCACTTTTGGGTATAACCCCCCATGCAGCAGAGGTTCACCTCGATAGCACAAGCATGACCATGTTCATAGCAGCACTGTTTACAATAGCAAAGACATGGAATCAACCCAAATGTCCAACAGTTGACGAGTGGATAAGGAAACTGTGGTACATCTATACAATGGAGTACTACTCAGCTATCAAAGAGGATGAATTACTGGAATTTGCCGGGAAATGGATGTCATTAGAAACAATTATTTTAAGTGAAGTATCCCAGACCCAGAAAATTAAGCGCCATATGTACTCCCTAATAGGTGGCTCCTAATACCAAACCCACCCAGCCCATCTTGAGACACTCATAGGTAAATCTATGTATTACCTACAGTAATTGCAAGTAGTATGAACAGGAGGGATAGGGTTGGAGGGCCACACCAGAAACAAGGAGAGAAGTGACCATGTTATATTAGAGAAAATAGGCCTTCTTCAAGGACTGCAAGAAAGTAATGTGACACCTAGTTAAATTCACAATTCGTTCCTGATCATTTACAACTAAGGGGGTATGAACTCACCAGAAGGGGAGGGCATATAGTCCGGCAGATTAAAAAGTAACCATTTTGGGCTGGAGAGGTGGCTCAGGGGTTAAGCCTCCGCCTTGCAGGCGGAAGGTCCTAAGTTCGGATCCCAGATCCCACGTATAGACGCCAGGCGGAAGCCGGGGCGGCCTGCGCTTCTGGTCCTGGTAGGGCGGAGCCTGTGAATCCTGGGGCAGAAGGAGGTGGAGGTGTCCATGGTGCTTCGCGAATTCGTCCGTGGTTCTACACACACACACACACACACACACACACACAAACACACACACACACACAGGCACATGTGCACAGTTAAATAAATAATAATAAAAAAAAATTAAAAAGTAACCATTTTGCAAATGGGTGATTGACCCCTCCCATTGCCAAATGCCATATGACCCTGGGATTCCACTTTTGGGTATAAGTATTACATATACCCTTGAATGTGCTCTTATAATAAGACTCCAGTTTAACAGCTTTCTGTCTCTGGCCAGGGGGTGACATACAGTGCCCATCACGATGGAGTGAAGGGCATTGCAGGAGCAACAAAACTGCAAAAGAAAATCAATGAACCTCTATCCAGAACTTCAGAGACTCTATATCAACCACCTAGAACTAGGCCAGACTAATCTCTCCCCATCCTGAAGCTCTGGGACATTTGCGGAAGAGGGGGCTGTAAGAGTGTAAGAGCAAAAGGATGGGAGGAGCAATGATTTGCAAGATACTCCACACAAGTTAGGGCCAAAGCAATCATAATTGGACATTGCATGCCCGGTGCAATGTCCAACACACTATTGACCTCACAAAGTCTAGCATCTGCTAAAGGCACCAAGATCCTTGGAGGCAAGGGATTGGCAGCCACAGTAGTGTTCCTATGCTTAAGAGGAACACGGAAAGTGTTCAGGGAAATGCCACTGGGTCCTTGTACGTCATCGGAGAGGAGGGCCCAGAGGAGAGTCAGGCATGCACAAGAAAGGACTCTGGGAATTGGGGTGGGAGGCACGGGGGGATGGGGCGGGAGGGGTGAAGGGAGGGAGAGCAGGGGGTTCAGGGGGAGGAGGAGGGAGAGACGGAACTGGCGTACCTATTAAGTTTGTATAAGCTGAAATAATAATAAAAATGTATTAAAATAAAAAAGAAGAAAGATAACATATATATATGAGAATATCATAACAAAATCCATTACTTTATATGCTAACTCAAATAAAACAAAAAATTAAAAACGCATCTCAGTAAAAGATTATGAATGACAAAAAAAAAACAAACATAGAAATCTACCTTCAAAACACAACAGTCTTGTTATAAGGAATTTCATTTTGAAAACTCATTTCTTTGACTTATGGGCCTGAATTTAGGAATGTATAGTTTTGTAGTTTATATATATTAACCATGTGACAGAATTCTAGGAAGCATAAAAATTATAATGAGCTGGTGATGGAAGGTGATACATTATCAAGTTGCCTGCCAAGTTAGCAATGATTCACATTATTCCTAATGTATAAAGAAACATTTTCCTATCACACTAGCAACAGTCATTAGTAATATTATCTACAACGTACTATATTCACATAATAGCATAAAGTTTATGACTCTGAAAGAACATTTCGAGAAATTATTACAATAATGAAAAATATATTTGCATTTATATTTTTAAAGATATTAAACTACAGATTGTGATTTTAAAAATGCTGGAACAAATAAATTTTTTTCTCCCACGTTTTATTTTATTCCCAGTCATACAAGCTCAAGAGGTACCCTCATCCTCTCCTTCCCTCTACCCCCTCCCCAGTCCCCCCTTGCACTCTACCCCCCCTTTTCCCCTTCCTTTCACCCTCCTCCCTCCCTCCCCTTTTCCCAGTGCCTCCTCCTTCCTCCCTCCCATCCCTTGGACCATCATTTTGTGTGAATGCCAAGCCTCCCTCTGAGTCCTCCACCCTAGTGAGGTGTAAGGACTCAGTGGCATAGCCCAGAGCCCTTTCTTGGGCTCCCTGTTAGTATGGGAACTCTATTATGACTAGACCCATATAATAATACAAACATTTGATGCAAATCTAAAGTTACATTGTAGAGAAAGTGAAATTGCACGTGATATGATCATAATAAAGGCAAAGTCAGGTTACAAATACCATAAGTTGCCTGGATTCATTTTTTGCTTTTGTATTCCTCCAGTCATGAATTCAACAGACTTTTCACATTAAAATAAATGATGTCATTTTGTTCGTCATGCACTGCTTTCTCTTCTTACTGATAGTGATAGTCTATACTTTCTGTCTGTGAATTTACAATATCCTTATATGCTGGAAATGGTTCCTTTTCTATCCAGCCTTCTAGAAAGCTCTGAAGGAGCTAGGCTGAAAACAGCAGCCCCTCCCATCTTCCTGCTCGCAGTATTCAAGCTGTAGTTCTGGATTCTGCCACAAGGTGACAGCAGCATAGCCTGTTATCAAATGTCTACAAAGAAGCTGCTATACTGAACAGACAAAATTGTGATGTCACCCTTAAAACCAGCTTATACACAGAATGATCATGATTGTTGTGGCAAACTCTCTTAGGGGTAAAAGAATACTGTAAAATTATATACCATGAAGCACTACATAGCTTGAGTACACCTTGGCAGTCCTTATCAGGCATAAAGCATGACATCAGGGAGACAACTCTTGAGAGCTGATGAGCAACAGGGTGTGGTGGGGATAGCATAGTGTTTTGAAACGCAGAGGGAGAAATTCTATGAAACCTGCACAGGAGTCGGTTAATTGAAGATGAAAGCCCTGCTGGCTGGGAGATCCCCTCTATAATGTGGACACTTGAAATTACACTGAAAGACAAAGAGATATATCACTAGGTGGCAGGTACATTTAAAGTCACTGTAAAATAAAATGTTTTTTTGCATACATGTAAAGTTTCCAAAAGGAAATGGGATCAGAATAATCAAATTGTTTCATCTTATTTGTAACTCAGTGGGGAAAAAAATGTATCCTTCCTTAAAAAAGGAAAGCAAAAGCTCTATTTTTCCTTATTCACATGGTCCTAGTTTTCCCCATTTCCACATATGTACATATCAAAATCTAGGATCCTCATATTAGAAGAAAACATGATGAATTTGTCTTTCTATGTTTGAGTTAATTCACTTAATATAATTTATAGATCAATTCATTTTCAGGAAATTTTCAGGGAGGAGAGGAAAAGTAAAGAGTGCAATAGACTGCATGCTACATGAAATTGGAAAGGATCCAAAGACTGAGTGGAAATAGGTAGATGGAGGAGGATTCATGAAAATTATATTAAAATGTGATAATGAAGCCCATCACTGTACATGGTAATTTTAAAATAATAATAAGAAAAGTGAAGTTAGGTACTGTCTTGGGGAGAGAGTAAGGATTGCTATTGGAAGACTTTGAGAAAGGCCTGAGAATGGAAGGACAAAGGTTTGGAGCTTGACACCAAGGTATCGGTTAGAATTTTCTGTAATTGTTGAATTGATAGAAGAAACCCTCTTACATCACTGTCTAGGACATACAAAGCAGATTGATTCCTGTCTCTCACCTGGACTGAGATGAAAATGCAACTGTGAGTGCTCAGACCTTCCTGTGGGGGTGGCAGGGGATTGACTCTTTCCAGTCCCACCAGTTACTTGGAGACGTAACTTCAGCCCATGCAAGTCTGATTTTGGTCATTTGTAAAAAAAAGATTGAACAGTTCTTACAGATGTCATGTGAGGCTACTAAGAACATATGCCCAGTGTCTATGGCATAGTGTGTGATGTAAATTGCGAGCATAGCTGCAAAATTTGTCTAAACATCACAATGAAGGCAGGCACTATGAAAACCATCTATCACCATTCCTTTCTTAATGAAAGCATGGAACATCTCCACTAGTGAGGTACAACAAGTCTGTGATAGACCTGGAGATCAGAGTTTTAGAGGTAGAATATCCTTATCAATGCTTGAACAATTTCTTCAGATCTATTCAACTTTAGTCCTCTGAACAATCAACACAGAATGAATTTGCCCATGCTAATGAGTCAAGTAGGTCTTTGAAAGTTACATGGTGGACTTCAAGAAGATCATATGGAATCAAAGTGTATTGTTTGCACAATATTTGCTGTTGAACTTCTGGGAGTGTTTATATATTCATGGCAAAATACTGGATATATAAAGCAAATAATAGTTTAGATACTCTCAGATGAGGAATAACTGCCATGCAGTTCCATATAAATGTAGAAAACAGTGTGACAAAAACATTTGTAAAAGAACATTACGCACATGAATTCATTAACAGAGCCTCCCCTTGTAGGTCTGCTGCAGTATACTATAATGGTATTTGTCTCATTTCCTATGTTAATGATGTCTAAGTATTACAAACATCTATGCTCTTGCCATTGTACAAAATAATCAAGTAGTAAGGAAATGTAAGCATTCTCAACTTCAACAATAGGAAAGACACTATCATTTAAATGTGAAATATTCTTGAAGTTTAGGAAGGCGGATAAAATATGGAAGGAGTTTCCTCCAAAATGAAACAAAACTATTTTCCTTCAGTTTCAAACCATGTCTTATTAATTGGGAAAAAATTCAAGATATTGTTACTTGCCTGTATACTGACATTACAAAAGCATGTTGAAACTATCATTCTTTGTACTCATGTCTGCATCTCCTTAGGAGTGTTTTTAGCTGTGACTGAATTGAGATTAGGTCATTATAGTATTATTTAAGTTCAGTATGCCTTGTGTCCCTATAAAAAGATATAAATACCAATGGGACAGAGATGCATAGGGAGAATGAAATGGGGACAGGGACAGTGATTAGAATGATGACCCTGCAAACAACAAAGTTAAGATTTCATGCCCATCACCAGTGGCCAGGAAGAACCAAGGATGAAATCTTTTCAGAGGCTAAAATGGGCAGAGCACAACTGCACCTTGTTTTGAGACTTTCACTACTCATAAGAGTTGGGGAATAAATTCCTGTTGTTTTAAGACACGTGCTTGTGGTTTTCCCTTCTTTTAATTATAAGGCCTTATAATATGAACGGGAGTATTTGTGCTGTGTAGATGTTTTTACTTACAAGCCATAAAGCCTGTGTTCAACTAAACCTTATCGTTCTCCAGATCTACCCACATTGTGCCTTAATGTCCTTATATTTAATATCAGATCCCATAGTTATTCCATATATTTTGTAACTATGATTAAATAAGAACACTTAGATTTAGCACTTGCAACAGTAACAAGAACTGAGAAAATCAAAATATGTATTAATCAGTTTTATCACTATTTTCATACTTGAATCGATCATAAATCCTTATATCATTTCTACTTTTGAGATATAATCCATATTTAATGCTTATATTTCTGAATAATATATTTTTGGTAGTTGAGTGCTTATCCATGAGCTACGGTTTTAAGAGGTGTTGGATATTTTATTCCCTTCATAAATGTTATGCTTTTGTCTTCAGCAGTATCCCTGGCTTTGGATGTGAGAAAAATAAATTTCCCTGTTTTCCTATAGAACAGTAACACAATGATGGAATGAAAGCACCATTAAACTGAGGGAAGTAGGTAATATATTGCCGCAGAATGAGTCTACCTCTAGGACAGCCTCAGCTATGTAGCTTCACTCAGAGGTATTTCAGATTTCTAGGGGAAGAACAGTCACCTCTCTCAGTTGAGCCTTATATTTAGTAGTCAGGGCATGTCTCCACTTCCCTGGCTTTCAGTAAAGGATGAAAGGAGTTTCTCAGTGTGAATCTCCCTGTGGCCTCACAAACAAAGGCCAATGAATTGGCAGCAGACGCCTCCTGTTTTTTTTTTTTTTAATCTATTTATTTAGTCAAGCAAGGACTGCACAGAGGGAGAGTGAAGACCTGTGTGAAATTGCCCAGCACTCAGAGCCACAGTTTCTGAGGTGGATGAAGGCCCAGTGGGATTCAGGATAAAGCTGAGGCACAGATACATTCAGCTCCTGGCCCCAGAAGCATCTGCAGAATGTGCTGTTCCTCATTGTGACATAGAAAATGAGATAAAAATGAGTATGTGAATTTTTTAGCTCTAATGAAAAATATATATGTAAGGAGACACGTTTTAGTACCTCTAATGAAAGATACACATGTAAGAAGGCATGCTTTATTAGTTCTAATGGGAAATACAAATGTAAGGAACCACATCTTAGTGGTTCTAATAGAAAATGAATATGCAAGAAGTTGCATAATGGAAAATGCACATGTACAAAGGCACATGCCCGAGTCACATGTTGAAATATGAATATGTATTTATTCTTCCTATGTTTAATCCTTTATTCTTTCCAACACAGAACAATTCCATGATATATTAAAGATGAAACAAAATAATCTATATTTAATACAATATATACATATAACGTATAACTACAATGATATATATTAAGAATGAAAAACCCAAATTCTTGCTAATCATTATTCCCACATAAGGAGGAGGTTCATACACTAAGAAGAGACTTTGAACACATTTCAATTGTACGTGTGATACAGAAATCTTCTCTTTAGGCCAACATTTCTACTTTAAGAGTCTTCCTTAAAGATACAATGCTAAAAAAAATACAAAGTATATGTTGATTAACTAGGATACATCTATATCCTAATATAAAGTAGAGGACTTCTGCTCTCTACTACAGTATAATGACCTCCAGAATAAATGTAGAAAAATGTTTGAGCTGTTGCTACCCAACACAGGAAATTAATGTATGTGGGTATTTGAATTTCAGTTGATAAGATTTAGGTAAAATTAAAATTTTCATTTTCCAACAGCACTCACCACATTTTAGGAATTCAACATATACAGGTTGCTAGTGGCTACTTTCTGAACAGTATCTCCATGTAAGTGCTAGTAAGACTTCACTGAAATACAATGTGCCAATTTTAACCTGTTAGATAGAGAAAACTACATTTTATATTTTCATATGTTTTAAAAGTTGAAAGGTTACAGGAAGACTAATAAATGTCATAACTAAGGGGTTGGAACACCATCTCAGGATGGAGGCTAATCATGTATAGTCTTTTAAAACATAATGCATATTTTCCTAGTTCCATGTAATAAAAAGAAAAAAGATATTCACCAAAGCAGTAGCAATGAGGAACTCTAGTTTCCAGTTTGAGTTCTCCAAACAGATTTTCCACTAATAAGGAATTTGTCTTTTAGAGAAATGACTGATTACAGGACAAGGGAATGTGCCAGATGAGTCTAGACCAAGCTATTATGCCAGAAGTCCTATCAAAAAGGAAAGAAGCTTAAGAGAGGAACATAGAAGAGATTTGGCTCTCCCCATCCTAAAACTCAGGGAACCTTGAGGAAGAGGGAGTGGTGAGATTGTAGGAGCCTAAAGATGGGGAGGACCAAAGAGATGCAAGATACTTCACACAAGTTGGGGCTGCAGTAGCCATAATCGATTTTGCATGACCTGCACAATGACTGACATGTCAATGACCCCTCAAAGTTTTAGCATGGGTCACAGGCAGTAGGATCCTTAGAGACAAGCGATTAACAGTCATAATAGAGTTCCCATACTAAAGGGGAGCCCAAGAAAGGGCTCTGGGCTATGCCACTGAGTCCTTATACCTCATTAAGATGGGGGACTCAGAGGGAGGTTTGGCATTCACACAGAGGGATGCTTCAGGGAATGGGAGGGGAGGAAAGTGGAGATACTGGGAGAAGGGGATAGAAGGGGGTGAAAGAAAGGGGAAAAGGGGGGTAGAGTGCAAGAGAGGACTGGTCAGGGGTGGAGGCAAGGAAAGGACCAGGGCTCCCTTGAGCTTGTATGATTGGGAAAAAAAATAAAAGGAAAAAAAAGAAGAGATTTGGTAAAGGTGAAAGGGGATAAGAGATAATAATGGGGAGGGAGAGATTTGATCAAAGAACATTATAAAAAGTATGAGACTATGAAAGGATAAATACATTTTTAAAAGGCCAGAAGGTAAGCTAAAGGAGCTCCTACTTCACACAGAATAATTTTAATATTAAATGGCATCACTACAGTATATTAAAATACATAAAATGCAGAATTCTATAATTATTAATGATATTCTAAAATAAAAATGAAAAAATGGACTAAATTACACAAGCTATTCATTGTTTTGAAGATATGGAAATATTCTGAAAGAATTTAGTATTCACGCTACCCTTCCTATGCAAACATACTTATCTATGATTGAGAATCTTAGTTTATAACAGAATTTCAGCTAATGAATATGAAATAAAGAGTTAGAACATCAGTATGACAAGTAGCCAAAATGGATTTTTTAATGTAAGTTCTCAGCAATCTAGAGATTTCAAAAAAAAAAAAAAGAAAAATGATCTTCTTTTTGCATTCACATCCAGCTTTCATATTTGCAAAAAAAAAAAAAAAAACGATAAATTTTCTGTCAAGAGACCTGCAAGTAACCACATATACCAAAGCCGTTCCCATTTCCACGGAAAATTCTAGAAAGTTCTGAAGAGCTTGCGTCATAGCTCCTCCCTCTCTACAATCCTATTCAGCTGTGTTTATGTTGCAGTTCAGGATTTTGTCACAAGGTGGAACCAATATACCCAATTGTCAATGAAAGAAAATACTGCACTCTCATGAATTGAAACTATCTATCTACTATCTGTCTGCTTGCCTGTCTGTCTTACTAAATGTAGAGCTATCAGCTTTTATAGTAATATATAATTTTCAGTGTTGAGGATGACAGAAGGAGTGTTGGTAGTTTGACTTAATGATATTATGCAATGTACTCATGCTTTAAGTCTGATTTTTGGTCTGCAGTCGGAATTATACTAAGTGAGTATAGACCATATTATCACACAAGAAAATGTGGCAAAAGACTCAGATATGATGTTAGGCAATGTACTCATGCTTTTAAGTCTGATTCCTAGTCTGAAGTTAGAATTGTACTAAATGGATATAGACAGTATTATTATCACACAAGAAAATGTAACAAAAGACCCAGATGATAAACTGAAGGAGATCCAAGAGACGAATATAGTAAATTAGACCAAATATATAAGGAATGGCACTCTAAAGAAAAGCACAAAGAAGCACAAATAAAGCAAACTATTGGTCAACTTTGGAGGAAATGTATTCACTGTCTTGAAAACAGAAATACTGAAAAACAGTGACCTAGTAGGCAATGAGAGGTTTCTCTGATAGAACTCCAACTGATGAATGCAGAATAATCAGAATCATAAACTCACCACTTTGTAACACAGTTTCATTTAGCTGTCTACAAAGAGTGCTATAAACATGAAGCAAGAAATGTGAGCTTGTCAATCATAATTGGACTTTGCATGCCCTGTGCAATGTCCAACACACTATTGACCCCACAAGGTCTAGCATTTGCTAAAGGCACCAAGATCCTTGGAGGCAAGGGATTGGCAGCCACAGCAGTGTTCCTATGCTTAAGGGGAACACGGGAAAGGGTTCAGGGAAAGGCCACTGGGTCCTTGTACGTCATCGGAGAGGAGGGCCCAGAGGAGAATCAGGCATGCACAAGAAAGGACTCTCTGGGAACTGGGGTGGGAGGCACTGGGGGATGGGGAGGGAGGGGGGATGGGAGGGGGAGCAGGGGGTATGGGGGGGAGGAGGAGGGAGGGAGGGAACTGGTGTACCTATTAAGTTTGTATGAGCTGAAATAATAATAAAAAATGTATTAAAAAAAGAAATGTGAGCTTGTTAATAGAACTCCCCTTTCAAAGGTGCATAGTCTACATGTTTCTCTGATGTTAATCATGAAGATTTTTGGAAAACATTTGGAATAGAGAAAAGTGAGAGGATAGGAGAGTATATAAAACCTCATATACTTCATGAAACATACAGCTCTTCCCATCCCCAACTCCACTCCAGATAGCTCCTTCACAGAACAAGGAGATGATACTGTAATTCATCCATAATGTAATTATGCGTCCAGCTTTTCTTGCTGTTGTTTTTCCATGTGTTTTCTGAAGTCATGCTATCACGTTATTATAGATATCTCACTAACAGAATGAAGAGGACAAACTTGGAAGAAGGAGCTAAAATTCGTTTAAGGTCTTTCACATGCCACATTTTGAATTTTCAGGATTTTTCTATTCAAATCTACCAAGCAAAATTCTAAGATAGGCATTCTTACTTTGGCAAAGGGTCAAGCTGAAATACCAAAGTATATTCTTAAGGACTTCTAAGGAAGTGTCAAAAAAGCACTAGGATCATCTTAAAGTTGCTTCTACTGGGCATTTCTTGGATAATTTGAGCATCACTATGTAGAACGATAATAACTGACTAATGGAAATTTGAGTCATCTGATAAATATACAAATGAGCATACTTAAAGGAAAATTGAAAATTTTATAGAATACTTAATGTATAGAGTAGCAATAATGCTATCAGAAAAGCAATATTTCACACTGCCATGGTAATAAGTGATTCAAGTAAGATTGTTAAATGGAAGCTCTATCTGTATCAAATCTCACAGCAGTCACTGAATCACTATGGTAACCATGATGACCAAGAAAGCTGGGAAAACCAACCACTCCTGATCTTGTTTGTAGTTTGGGCAAGTCATTAGAAGTGACTTGATGAAGAGTAATTAACCTCTTGTATCATATTCCCTTTCATAATGAACAATCCTGAAAGTTTCAGCATGAGCATATTCATGAATGCATAAAACCCACATGTATGCATGCTGTTTCCATCTCCCGTCTGCTTTCCCCTCTCTCCTTCCTCTCTCCCTTCTCATTTTCTCTCTGTTTCTTCTTGCTGCTCATCTCCCTTGTTTTCTCTCTCTCTCTCTCTCTCTCTGTCTCTCTCTCTCTCTCTCTCTCTGTCTCTCTCTCTCTCTCTCTCTCTCTCTCTCTCTCTCTCTCTCTCTCTGAATCTCCTACCCTCAACACCACAGAATTTCATAGAGGTAGAAGTAGGCTGATGAAGGGTTAAAAAGGAAATACCATGCAATCAACACATTCAGTTCTGAAAGCATACATACAATTGCATATGTAGTATAGCATTATATACATTATGGTGGTTATTCTTACTCATCAGCTTGACACAATGCATAATCAGCTGGTAGAAGGTCTCTGAAAATGTCTGTAAAGATGATTTTTTATTCTTTAACATTTTCTGTCATTCTCACACTTTGCTACTCAATCCTATTCTCCCTTTCCTTTCTCACTGCAGACTTTTTCTTTTCCAGCCACTCTCCCACCTACTTACATGACTTTGTGCATGAGTGGCTCACTGGGTTTCATCAGGGATGCCTGTACTGGCAAGTGCCTGGGTACTTGCTGGGGCACAGATGAGCTTTCAGTGGGTAACTCATTGAATAAAGAAGCTCCTCTTCTTCTGTCTGGCATTAGCCTTCAACGATCTCTCAGGGAAGTGTAGCACCTCTTGAGATCTTTTCCCTTTCATGGTGAAAGGTTAATAAGACAAATAGTGTGTAGGTATTATGGACATGGACATCACTGCAGTGAATTCTTTAGTTTAGCAGCACTGTCGTGACTAGAGGATACTGCCTAGCACACCCTTTCCTGTCTTCAGGCTCTATATTCTTACTGCCCCCTCTTTTGCAAGACTCCATGAACCTGGGAATAGAGGTACTTAGGATATTCTGCTTAGAGCAAATCACTCCACACTTCACTTATTCTCTGCACTTTGGCCAGTTGTGACTCTCTGCTTTAAACAGCTTCCATTGCAAAAGGATACTTCTTGGTTGAGTGCTGACAGCTTCTCTACTCTATTGGTATAATGGTAAGTGTTTAGGTAACAATTTGCTATTAAGTACTTATAGTTAAGACTAAATAGTACTAATAGTCCTAAGTACCTCTATTCCCAGGTTCACGGAGTCTTGCAAAAGAGGGGGCAGTAAGAATATAGAGCCTGAAGACAGGAAAGGGTATGCTAATAATCCTAAGGATTTCCCCTCCCATGGTTACTTAGCTAGATTTACAGTACAAATCAAGTGTTTTCTGCTGAAAAGTGGGTCTATGTCATTCACATCACTACTTCGCCAATGGACACCTTTTGCCAGAGCGGATGTAATTTTAGTCTGCAGTATTAACATCTGGGTGAGGCTGTTGATTGTTCCCACTCACTAGACTGCATCTTAATTCTGGTACTATGTAAGCTGGCCAGCAAAGAGGAAGATTCCAGATCTATTCCAGCTTGTTTCCATGTCCTGTGATCTGTGTGTACAAGGTCTTTATCAATAAGCTCTTACCATCAGTTTCTAGAGGAGTCACCAAGAACAGTGATAAACACTGGTGTTGTTTGCGGATACTTGAAACCTCTCTGACCAACAGCTTATTGGGTGATATCACATGCCTGGTACTGAGGATTTTGTTTAATTGCCTATGACTTCCAGTGGAAGCACCTTAAGGCAGTTTCCATTGTCCCCTTTCTTCTCCTTTCTGTGTTCCCTGTGTCAGATATGTCTGTTAACAATGATTACTTATATTTTTGATGAACTTGTAATATAGAATTTTCAGTATCTTACATACTTGGTGCTAATTATTACTTCTTCACCACTCCTATATTCTACTATTTAATGCCCCTCCCTCTTTAAACCTTTGCCCCTCATTATTCATCCCTTTCCACCTTCTTACCATCCATATTCTTTTGCTTCCCCTACTTTAAAGTTGTCCCCAAGGGAAAATAGTAAAGAATGAAAAAAACAGACAGATACAGATTTTGACAACTGAGTTTTGACAAAGATAGTCCAATGGAAAAAGAAGAGTCCTTGAGATAAATGGTCCTGGAAAAATTGGATATCCATATTCATGAGTGTAAACCATGATTGGATATATTGTATCACAAAAAAGTCAACTCAATATAGATAACAGATCACAGATTGTAACTCAAAGCTAAACAAATTCCACCAAAAAGTACAAGAGAGAATACTATTCATTGTGGGCTAGTGAAGATTTCATGAATGAGACACCAAAACAACAATCCCATATGTAAACTAATTAATAACTTCCTCAAAGTTAAACATTTTAGTTCTTCAGTCTACACAGCTGAATAAATTAAAGGACATGTTCATGACTGGGATAAAATTTCTAAGCATCATATAGTTGCCAAAGAATTTATATCTAGAATATGGAAAAATTGACCAAACTCACTAAAAAAGGCATTTCTATAAGCAAATTTAGAGAAAAAAATCAAATAAACACTCCATGAAATATATACGAATTTTAAATAAACATGAAAAGAATTCTAACATCATTAATGACTAAAGAAATGTTAAAGCCTATAATAATATATCATAATATTCTAGGAATCTGTCCAAAATTGAAAAGACAGCATATGAGCAAACATTGGCATGTTTGCCAAAGATGAAGCTCTTGTACACTGCTGGGGGCAATAAAACAATTTTGAAAATAGTTTGACACTTTTTACAATATAAATCTTGCATGTAGTATGTGATCCAGCCCTTCAAGTTGCTGGCATATGCACTGGGGGAGTAAATAAAACATATTTACTTTATTTACATGAAAAGCTTTATTCATGAGCTGTGGAAATGGCTTAGGGTTAAAGATTTTGTCTCTCAATCAGAAGGACTTGAGTTTGGATCCCAGAGCCCAAGTAAAATGCCAGTTGGAAATTACTGTGGCCTGCAATTCCTACCCTGGAAGGCAGAGTCAGGGAAATCCCAGAGAAAACAATAAGGACTCACAGTAACTCAGGATTATTCCCAAAGTGTCACACTTGGGTCTCCATAGGCACACACAATGCCCTCTTACACACACACACACACACAAACACACACACACACACAGAGTTTTATTCATTAATGCTCCTAAAAGCATTGTTCACAAAAACTTAAAAGGAAAAAACCTAAATGTCTACCAATGAGTCAATCAACAACACAATTTGTGATGTAGATGGCTGCACCACAGTACGAGAATACTATTCATTATTTGCATATTAGACTATTAGAAAAGGAAAAAAACATGAATACATGCAAATTGGAATCAAACAAAAATAGAGGGAACCAAAGAAGCCAGGTCCTGGCAAAAACCATATCCATCTGAATGATTCCATTTAAATGAATTGCTAAGACCTGAGATCTACCCTGCAAGTAACAGAAGTACTGAGTTTGCTTGAGAACAGAGCAGTAAAAGGGGACTGAAAATGCTGAGACCTGGAAAGCAGTCATATTTATGCCTATCCAGTCATTTTGTAATACATAGTTGGATATCCTTGTAACTGGTACCCTGTTTCATGAAGAGAATTTTTTTCAAGTATATACTTTGGCCATAATCTTCCTGTAATTTCATTGTTCCTTATGGTTAAATAAAAGTCCACTATATCTCTTCCAAGCAGCCGGCAAGATGGCGGAAGTGGAGCAGAAGAAGAAGAGGACCTTCCGCAAGTTCACCTACCGCGGCGTGGACCTGGACCAGCTGCTGGACATGTCCTACGAGCAGCTAATGCAGCTGTACAGCGCCCGGCAGCGCCGGCGCCTGAACCGTGGTCTGCGTCGGAAGCAGCACTCGCTACTCGAGCGCCTGCGCAAGGCCAAGAAGGAGGCACCGCCCATGGAGAAGCCTGAGGTGGTGAAGACGCACCTGCGGGACATGATCATCCTGCCCGAGATGGTGGGCAGCATAGTGGGCGTGTACAATGGCAAGACCTTCAACCAGGTGAAGATCAAGCCCGAGATGATCGGCCACTACCTGGGCGAGTTCTCCATCACCTACAAGCCTGTGAAGCATGGGCGGCCGGGCATCGGTGCCACCCATTCATCTCACTTCATCCCCCTCAAGTAGCTGCCAATAAAGAGCTGCTCCATCAAAAAAAAAAAAAAGTCCACTATATATGTATACCATACTTTATCCATTCACCTGTTGATAGATATCTAGGCTGATTTTATAACTTGGCTCATGAGAATAGTGTGGCAATAGATGTAGATGTTTAAGTATTTTTCTAGTGAAACTTGAATCCTTAGAATGTATCCAGGAGTGGCATAGATGGGTATTATGATGGTCCTATTTTTATTTTGTGAGCAACCTCCATACTGAATTCCACAGTGACTGTGTCAGTTTGCATTCCTGCTAGCAGTTTATGAGTTCATTTCTCCCCATCCCAGACAGTATTTTTGCTGGATTTTTATTAATAACCTTAATGGGATATCACATGTACACTGGTAATATTTTTGCTCATCACTTGAAATGTTTCTTTTGTTGCACAGAAACTTCTTAATTCCATACAATCCTATTTGGCAATTCTTAGTGTTAAAAATGGTTGAATTCATTTTTTGCACGCTTATGTGTGTGCATGCACTCGCTTGTGTGCATGTATACAAGAGAGTATTTGAATGTAGTGTGTGTGTGACTGTGAAGGCCCCAAGGCCAATATCAGGAATCATTCTGGATTGTTCTACTTCTTTATTGCTTTGCTGTGGAGTTTCACAGACTCTGCCTTCCAGGGCCAGAATTACAGGCCACGGCCTTACTCTCCCAGCATTTTTATGTGGGATCTGGGAATCTGAACTCAGGTTCTTTTGCTTATGAAGCAAAGGGCTTTAAGCCTTGAGTCATCTCCCCAACCACTCTTTTTAATTTTCAGTGTAAGACTTTCATTTATTCTTGGGATCAACATGATAACTCAGTGCATCCAAACAGCATGCACTGTACACTACCAGCCTCCTTATAGCTACCATACACTAGTCAACTTCTTTTCTGGATTCAGGACAAATTTGAGCTGAATTCCAAGGTAAGACAGGAACTACCTGACATTTTAACATTTTTCTAATATGACATGATCATAACTTCTTATAAATTTCATTACAGGCTCTATGAAAAAAGTAGCCCATGAAGAATGCATACTAAAATATCAAGTCGTCCAGAAGCCCTTCTGGCCAATCAGGTGGACACAGGCTACTGTTGTTACAAATTACCTGACTGGGGTCTTTCTACTCTACTCAAATAGAAATAGTGAGCAGACAAGAAGACCTCTTCAAGTGCTGGCCTTTGGCCACTTTAAAAAAAAAAAAAATCTCTCCCTGTTTGACAGGCATGACCATGACAGGCTTAAGCAGCAACAGGTGGCACTTCTAATATTACAGCACTTATGTAGGCCTCAGGTTTCCTTAACTCTACAAGTGTTAGAATTTTTGTGTAGGCCCAGGATAGCAGGACCTCTAGTTATCAAATGTTACAGTTCTTATATAGACATAGATAATTGGGATTCTTTGTGCTGGGCAACAAGCTGTCCACACAAAATTCCTGGCAGGTCTAAGTATCTGGTTTCTCCAGCTCTTGACAGCAGCCAGTGTCATAGTTCACTGGTCTGGCATGTCTATGATCCTTGGCTCCAAAGGTTTCGCAGCTCTCTGGAATTTTTTTATAATTAGAATCTGCAGTTTCTTCTTTGGCTCTTTAAGGTTCTGCATTCCTCAGCTTCAGCTCTCTGACCTCTCTCCTTTTTCTATCTCCTTTATTCTTTCCCTGGCTGCTTTCTCAATCAATTCAGCTGTCTTTTCTTCAGCTGTCAAGAAACTAGTTGCGTTTTCACTTTGGCATTTATTCCTGCATCCCACTCAGCTGTCTCTCCTGCAGACACTGGCATCCTGCTGCCTCTACTCTCACTGTCCTGGTGCTCTCTCTACTGCTTACCCTTCTGCGTAACCAGTGCAGTCTGCACTACTAAAGTAGGTGAGAAAGGACCATGTAACAGAAACCTTTTATTGAGCATCACATTTCAGTGTAGAGGGAAGCATTCCATGAGGGTGTCTACCAGCTCACTGACTGAAAATGAAGAAGTCTCCCAATCAACTGATAACTGAATTACTGAAGGGTTTTGAACATATGACACTACACATGCAAATGAAGAGGTTTGAATATCGTTAATCATTAAGAAAATACTAGTTTTTTAATACTATATAGTTATAATACATATATAAGTATATATAGGAACATATCCAAAATTAAAAGACAATATATGAACAATGATCGACAGGTTTATCAAGGTTGAGACTCTTATACTTTGCTGATGGCAATAAAACCATTTTGTAAATAACTCAATACTTTCTTACAATATAAATCTTGTATGTACCAATAAAGTATATTTCTATGAAAATATTTTTCATGAAAATGTATTCAATAATGTTCCTACAGGCATTATTTACAAAAGCCTAAAACTGGAAACAACCTAAATGTCTATTAATAAATCAATCAACAGCATAACTTGTGGCATATCTAAGTACCTGAATATTATTCAGTATCTGTGTATTAGAATATTATTAGAAAAGAATAAACCATCAATACATGCAAAACAGAATCAAACTAAAAAAATGGAGTGAAACAAAGAAGCCAGGTCCTGATGAAAACACTATCTATCTAAATGATTCTATTTAAATAAATTGCTCAGACCTGAAATCTATGTCACAGACCCTACAATACCTGTTGTTAGCTAGAATACATTCTTATCATTCTTACAAGTATACAAAAAAAATAAAGTAGGAGGAAACTTTAAACTTGGCCTCAATCACAGGTAGGCCATCAGCTTCCTGAGACTCAGGAAGATGACATGATACTGAAGGAGACCCTTCCAAAGCATAATAGTATGCAATTTTCCCAAACATCCTAATAATTATGAATATTTTAAATTTCTGCCTAGTTGGTTAGAAAAACTGTCAAGATATTATTTGGCTGTGTGCATGTCTTCCCGAAGGATATGTTAAAGGTCTTAAACTAGGTGCCTATGGATGTGGCCTCACTTGGAATTACTGGGTTTGCAGATGTGATAAAAGTTAGAATACATTCATTATTTTTGGACCATTATGACTCGCATCCCTATAAAAGATGAATATCACCAAGACAAATACATAGAAAGCAACATGAGTACTTACTTCAGCAGCAAATTTACTAAAATTGGAGCAATACAGAGATATTAGCATGACCCCTCACAAGGATGACACACAGATTTGTGAAGTGGTCCATATTTGTTAAAAAGAACATGAGACAGAAATTAGAATGAAATTACTGTAAACCTGGAATATTAAGTGCTCTAAAACTAGGAAGAAAGTGTTCTTCCCTGAAAGTCAAAATGAGTAAGGCCCAGTTGGTACAAAGGATTAAATTTTGGTTTCTTTAGTATTAATTTATTTTTCATTAACATGTATTAATTATACATAATAATGGGTTCCATTATGATATTGTCATACTTGTATGTAAATTATTTTGATCATATCCAATTCTATTACTTTTTCTCCCTCTTATTTCTACTGATTCTCTTTCTCTTCAAGTTAGTCCCCCTTTCTCCTCCTTTCTTTTTCTCTTTCTTTCTTTCTTTTTCTTTCTTTTCTCTTTTCTTTCTTTCTTTTCTTTCTTTCTTTTCTTTCTTTTCTTTCTTTCTTTTCTTTCTTCCCTCCCTCCCTCCTTCCCTCCCTTTCTTCCTTTCTTTTTATTTCTTTTATGAACATTTATGGAGACTGTGTACATAGTGTGTGTGCTGGGGGTGTTTACATGTGTGTGGGCACACAAGACTGGGTGTATGTATGTACATTTGAGTGTGAGTGCCTGTGGATTCCCAAGGTAATAAGAGGAATCATCTTCAATTGCTTTTATACCTTATTTTTGTGAGCCAGGGTCTCTAATTAAACCCAGAGCATGCCATAATGGCTAGCCTGGCTAGCCAGCTTGTTCTGGGAATTTCCGGGCTCCACCTTCCAGGGCTGGAATTGGAAGCAGGTTGCTACACCCTACAAACATTTTTACATAATATCAGGGGGTTTGAAATCAGGTCCTTTTGCTTGTGAGGCAAAGATTTTAACAAATGAGCCATCTTCCTAGACTTCTCCCTCTATTTCCATGTCTTTTTTATGATGTACCAAGTTTTATTAGGTTGCAGGGGTGAGGGTTTATTTATAGCACCATGTGCAGCTGCTACGCCAGTTATTATATTTTTCTTCACCAACAACCATTAACCACAGATACCTCCTCAAGGACAAGTATGAACTCATGAATTCCTCTCCATTAGCAACCATTAACTGCCTATAAATATGTGAGGAGGGTAAGCTCCTCCCCTCCCATAATGTACTGGTGAAGAACCAAATCTTGTACAGGCCTTGGGCATGTGATCAGCTTGGGTTAGAGAAACTTCTTTTTGTTGTGGGTGGCAGTTACTACTGAGACTGATTGGCCGAGTTGCTGAAAATAGGACTAGGGAAATGGTTCAGTAGGTAAAGATACTTACCATCAAGGGTGGCAATCTTACTTCAAATCCAGAACCCAAATGGTGGAAGGACAGAAACAACTCTTGTGAATTTTCCTCTGAAATCTGCACATGCTGTGGTGTGCCCACCCCTGGGTCTGATTTACAAAGGATGGGAATTGGGAAGCCTAAGTCTCTAATAGAAAATCCATACTTGTGTACAATACCACAGTACTGGCCTTGGCTCTCATAGGAAGAAAACTTCATTACTAAGTGATTAGGGAATGGGGTCTAATGTGTCATACTGACACAAAAAAGTTTCAGGAAGCTGTGGAGCTAAATTTTGAGTGGTTTCCTATAGTTCCTAGTTCTTCCCTCCTGTGAAACAGCCACTGTTGAGCTAACTAGACAGAGAGGATCTTCTTGCTAGTCCAAGGAAATTTATTTGGAAGACAATGGAGAGAATCATGCCAAAAAACACTTTTACACTTCTGAACTTCACTAATATCAGAAGCCGAGACTAGTTCTGACTGCTGAATACTACAATTAGTTGAGAGACAAAGTTGTCCTTCCCTAAGCAACTGCAATTATCTCTAAATCTCCGAAATTGTCATGTGATAGAATAATGAATCAGTTTTGGACATCTCTAATTATATAATTCCCTTGGATTAAGAATATTCCTAATTTTGACTCTGATTTACTTGCTGTTAACAGCACTAAAGTTATTTATCTATTCATATCACCTTTCTCTCCTTCCAAAAGAATTTAATGTGAAATAAGTAAATGACAATAGAACACAAAGAAAATGATTGTATTTACACATACATGTGCACATACTCCTCCCCACCAACACACAGGGGGAAACGCAGATCATATTTAAAGGCAGAAAGATGATTGTAAAGCCAAAAAGATGATCATAACCAGATGCAGAATTCTGAGTTTCATATTTTGTGTACATTGCTAAAATGTACAATTATTTATCATTTTAAAAGGAACTATCAAGTTCCAGGAAAAATACAATTTTTTTGCTGTTAAGATCTTTTATTATATTTTTCTTGGTTGACATTTTTTCCCACTCATACAAACTTAATAGGTACCCTGTCCCCTCCCTCCCTCCACCCCTCCCTTAATCCCTTGCTCCCTCCCCCCATTTGCCCCTTAGTTTCCCCCCTTCCACCCTTTCTCCCAGTGCGCCCTTCCCCCATCCCTGGAGCATGCTTTAGTATGCATGTCAAACTTCCCTCAGGTTCCTCCTCTCTCATGAGGTGTAAGGACTCAGTAGCATTGCCTAGAGCTCTTTCTTGTGTTCTGCTTTAGTATGGGAATACTATTGTGTCTGTTAATCCCTTGCCTCTAAGGATCCTAGTACCTGTGATCCATGCTAGACTATAGGAGGTCAATGCTATGTTGGTCATTGCCCAAGTCATGCAAAGTCCTATTGTGATTACTTTGGCCCTAACTTGTGTGGAGTATCTTGCATATCATTGCTCCTCCCCATCTTTAGGCTCTTACAATCTTACTGCCCCCTCTTCTGCAAATTTCCCTGAGTTTAGGGATGGGGAGAGATTAGGCTGGCCTGGTTCCAGGTGATTAATGTAGGGTCTCTGATGTTCTGAATTATGGTTTGTTGTTGTTTTTTCCATTTTTGCTGTTCCTGCTCCACCCTTGGCTCCATCTTGATGGGTATTGGATGTCGCCTCCTAGCCAGAGATAAAAGTCTGTTAAAATAGAGTCTTACCACAAGAGTAGATTCAAAGGTAGATGGAATAAGAGTAGGAGACCACGGTGAGCAGGGATCAGTCTCCCATTTGCAGGATGGTTACCATCTATCTGCCAGCCTCTATGCCCTCCCTGACAGGTGAGATAAAACCCATCAGGTGCAAATGACCAGGAAGGAAAGTCTGTGAGCTTAACCAGATGTCTTACTACTTAATTGCAGTACTTGATGATAGCCTGCTTTCTCTGCTGTAGAATGATTCCCCTCTCTCCTTGTTGCTGGCAGGTCCCTTCTTCCCCTTCCCTCCTGTTTATAATCTTTGCAATTACTGTAGGTATTACAGAGATTTGTCTTTGAGTGTGTCACTAAGTGGGTTTGGTACTAGGATCCACTTATTAAGGAGTATATATGGTGCTTAATTTTCTGTGTCTAGCATACTTCACTCAATATAATTTTTTCTAATTCCATCCATTTCCTGGCAAATTTCATTAATTCATCATTTTTGATGGCTGAGTAGTATTCCATTGTATAAATGTATCACATTTTCCTTATTCACTCGTCAACTGTTGGGCATTTGATTTGATTCCATGACTTAGCTATTGTAAACAGTGCTGCTATGAACATGATTGTGCTTGTGCCATTGAGGTGAATTTTGGCTGTATGGGGGATTATTCCCAGAAGTGGAATAGCAGGATCATATGGGATTTCAATCTTTAACTTTTTTAAGAATCTCCAGACAGCTGGCCAGAGTGCTTGTATGAGCCTGCATTCCCACCAGCAATGTAGCAGAGTTCCCCTCTGTCCACATCCTCTCCAGCATTTGGTGTTGTTTATTTTGTGGATTTTTGCCATCCTGACTGAGGTAAGATGATATCTCAGGGAGGTTTTGATTTGCATTTCCCTGATGGTTAAGGATGTAGAGCATTTTCTAAGATATTTGTTAGACATTTCACTTTCGTCCCTGGTAAATTTTCTTTTAAGTTCCAAGGCCCATTTTTTAATTGGGCCCTTTGTTTCCTTGGTGTTTAGTTTTCTAAGTTCTTTGTGCACTCTGGATAATAGAGCTCTATCAGATATATGGTTAGTGAAGATTTTTTCCCATTCTGTAGGTTGCCTTTTTGCTGGGGTTACAATCTCTTTATCTGAACAGAAGCTCTTTAATTTCATAAGATCCCATCTGTTGAGTGTTAGGTGTAGAGACTGTGCTATTGGATTTCTGTTTAGGAACTGTTGGCCTAGTCCAATAAGCTCAAGGGAGTTCCCTACTATTTCACCTAAGGCTTTTATAATCTTTGTCCTTATATTGAAGTCCTTGATCCATTTGGAATTAGTTCTTGTACATGGTGACAAGTACGGGTCCAATTTTCATCTTCTGCATGTGGACAACCAGTTTTGCCAGCAACATTTGTTCCTTTTCCATTGGATGTTTTGGGCCCCTTTGCCAAAGATCAAATGGCTGTAATTGTGTGGGCTTATATCTGGGTCTTCAATCCTTATCCAATGATCTGTGTGTCTATTTTGGAGCCAGTACCAGGCTGTTTTTATAACTATGGATTTGTAGCATAGATTAAGGTTTGGTATGGTGATATCTCAGCAGTGTTTTTCTTACTCAGGATTGTTTTTGCTATCCTGGGTCTTTTGTGCCTCCATATGAATTTTGAGTTTGTTTGGTCGATTTCTTTAAAGAATTGCTTTAGGATTTTTATTGATATAGCATTGAATCTGTATATTGCCTTTGATAGGATGGTCATTTTTATGATATTGATTCAATCCAGGAACATAGGAGGTCTTTCCACCTTCTGGTGTCTTCTGCAATTTCTCTTTAGAGTTTTAAAGTTTTAATTATAAAGGTCTCTTACTTCCTTGTTTAGGTTTATACCAAGGTATGTCATTTTTTTAGAGACTATAGTAAATGGGATTATTTCTCTTAGGGCTTTTTTACTTCTTTCATCCTGGGTATAGAGGAAAACCACTGCTTTCTGTATGATTATTTTGTATTCTGCCACCCTACTGAACTTCTGTATTAGTTCCAGGAGTTTCCTGGTGGAGTTTTGGGATCACTCAGGTATAAGATCATGTCATCTGCAAATAGAGATAACTTGACTTCTTCCTTGCCAATTTGAATCCCTTTTATCTCCCTTTCTTGTCTTATGGCCTCAGCTAAGATTTCAAGTACAATATTGAATGAAGTTGTGAGAGTGGACAGCATTGTCTAGTTCCTGATCGAAACAGGAATGCTTCAAGTTTTTCCCCATTGAGTATGATCCTTGCTGTTGGCTTTTTGTATACAGCTTTTATTATATTGATAAAGGTTTCTTCCATTTCAACTGCCAAAACATGACAGACTTTTAACAGCATCCTAATGCAAGTTGATTGATTCCTGGGAAATATGAAAAAAGAAATAATTAATTAGTATCCCTAAATTCATTACTTATGTATGTATTATTAATATGTAAAGCATATTTTTCAAAAATTTACTATATACTAGAAATTATAAAAAGGAATGAGATAATACTCTATGCAAGTTTTGTAAACTTTTATAGCTAATATCATATCATTAAGGTCTATTTATGGTAATTCATAGAAATAAAAATGATAACAAAATAGTGATATTGCATGCAAGGTGTTATAATGTTAAAATATGCTATGCTTTTTGGGACTTCTCCAGTTCATCACAATGTGGCAGTGTTTTTTTTTTATTAAAAATTCAATTATACATTTTAAAAATTTTTTTTAAAATTTTTTACCAGTTCCCTCCCTCCCCCCTCCTCCCCCTCCTCTTCCCCCAGTGCCTCCCCCCCAATTCCCAGAGAGTCCTTTATTGTGTACGCCTAACTCTCCTCTGGGTCCTCCTCTCCGATGACATATAAGGACCCAGTGGCATTTCCATAAGCCCTTTCTCTTGTTCCCCTTAAGCATAAGATCACTACTATGGCTGTCAATCCCTTGCCTCCAGGGGTCTCGGTGCCCTTAACAGATGCTAGACTTTATGAGGGCAACAGTGCGCTGGACATTGCGCAGGGCATGCAAAGTCCCATTATGATTGCTTTGGCCCCAACTATTGTTGAGAATCTTGCAAATCGTTGCTCCTCCCATCCTTTTGCTATTACAATCTTACCGCCCCCTCTTCCGCAAATGTCCCTGAGCTCCAGGATGGGGAGAGATTAGGCTGGCCTAGTTCTATGTGATTGATATAGAGTCTCTGAAGTTCTGGATTGTGGTTTGTTGATTTTCTTTTGCAGTTTTGCTGCTCCTGCAATTCCCTTCACTCCATTCTGCTGGGCACTGTATGTCACCCCCTGGCCAGAGACAAAAAGCTGTTAAACTGGAGTCTTGTTGTAATAGCACATTCAAGGGTAGATGTAATAAGAGTAGGAAACCTCACTGAGGGAGGGGTCCATCACCCATTTGCAAAATGATTACTTTTTATCTGCTAGACTATATGCCCTCCCCTTCTGGTGAGATCAGGAAAGAAGGTCTGTGAACTTAACCAGGTTTCTCATTACTTACTTGCAGACCTTGATGGAGGCCTATTTTCTCTGCTGTAACATGGTCTCCTCTCTCCTTGTTTCTGGTGTGGCCCTCCTACCCCATCTCTCTTGTTCAAAATCCTTGCAATTACTGTGTTACATAGGTTTACTTTTGAGTGTCTCAATGTGGGCTGGGTGAGTTTGGTACTAGGAGCCACCTATTAGGGAGTACATACGGCACTTAATTTTCTGGGTTTGGGATACTTCACTTAATATAATTCTTTCTAATGACATCCATTTCCCAGCAAATTCCAGTAATTCATCATTTTTGATGGCTGAGTAGTACTCCATTGTATAGATGTACCACAGTTTCCTTATCCACTCGTCAACTGTTGGACATTTAGGTTGATTCCATGACTTTGCTATTGTAAACAGTGCTGCTATGAACATGGTCGAGCTTGTGCTATCGAGGCGAACCTCTGCTGCATGGGGGGTTATTCCCAAAAGTGGGATAGCAGGGTCATATGGCATTTCAATCTTTAATTTCTTTAAGAATCTCCAGACGGCTCGCCAGAGTGGCTGTATGAGCCTGCATTCCCACCAACAATGTAGGAGAGTTCCCCTCTCTCCACATCCTCTCCAGCATTTGTCGTTGTTTGTATTGTGGATTTTTGCCATCCTGACCGGGGTGAGATGATATCTCAGGGAAGTTTTGATTTGCATTTCCCTGATGGCGAAGGAAGTGGAGCATTTTTTAAGATAATTGTTAGACATTTTAATTTCATCCCTGGTAAAGTTTCTTTGAAGTTCCAGGGCCCATTTTTTAATTGGGCCAGTGCTTTCCTTGGAGTTCAGTTTTCTAAGTTCTTTGTGCACTCTGGACAGTAGAGCTCTGTCAGATATGTGGTTAGTGAAGATTTTCTCCCATTCTGTGGGTTGCCTTTGAGCTCGTGTGACAATCTCTTTATGTGAACAGAAGCTCTTTAATTTCACAAGATCCCAACTGTTGAGAGTTGGTAGCAGTGACTGTGCCATTGGATGTCTGTTTAGGAAGTGTTGGCCTAGCCCAATCAGCTCGAGGGAGTTCCCTATCCTTTCAACTATGGTTTTTAAAGTCTCTGGCCTGATATCAAGGTCCTTGATCCATTTGGAATTAAGTCTTGTACATGGTGACAAGTACGGGTCCAGCTTTAATCTTCTGCATGTGGAGATTCAGTTTTGCCAGCACCATTTGTTGAAGATGCTGTTCTTTTTCCATTGGATTCTTTGGGCCCCTTTGTCAAAGACCAAATGGCTGTAACTTTGTGGGCTTATATCTGGGTCTTCAATCCTTATCCATTGATCTGTGTGTCTATTTTGGAGCCAGTACCAGGCTGTCTTTATAACTATGGATTTGTAGTATAGACTTAGGTTTGGTATGGTAATACCTCCAGCTGTGTTTTTGTTACTCAGGATTGTTTTTGCTATCCTGGGTCTTTTGTGCCTCCATATGAACTTTGAGATTGTTTGGTCAATTTCTTTGAAGAATTACTTTGGGATTTTGATTGGTATAGCATTGAATCTGTATATTGCCTTTGGTAGGATGGTCATTTTTACGATGCTGATTCTGCCAATCCAGGAACAAGGGAGGTCTTTCCACCTTCTGGTGTCTTCTGCAATTTCTTTCTTTAGGGTTTTAAAGTTTTCATTGTAAAGGTCTTTTACCTCCTTAGTTAGGTTTATACCAAGGTATTTCATTTTTTCAGGGGTTATAGTAAATGGCATGGTTTCTCTCAAGACTTTTTCACTTCTTTCATTCTGGGCATATAGGAAGGCCTCTGATTTTTGCACATTTATTTTGTATCCTGCCACCCTGCTGAACTTCTCAATTAGTTCCAGGAGCTTCCTGGTGGAGTTTTTGGGATCCCTCAGGTATAAGATCATGTCATCTGCAAATAGGGATAGCTTGATTTCTTCCTTGCCGATTTGAATCCCTCTTATGTCCCTTTCTTGTCTTATGGCTTCAGCTAAGACTTCAAGTACAATATTGAATAGAAGTGGTGAGAGTGGACAGCCTTGTCTAGTTCCTGATCGAAGTGGGAATGCTTCCAGTTGTTCCCCATTGAGCATAATCCTTGCTGTGGGCTTGTTGTATACAGCTTTTATTATATTGATAAAGGTTCCTTCCATTCCTACTGTCTCTAGCGTTTTGATCATAAAAGGCTGTTGGATCTTGTCAAAAGCTTTTTCTGCATCTATCGAGAGTATCATGTGGTCTTGGACTTTGGACTGGTTTACATGATGAATTACATTGATTTGCGTATGTTGAACCAACCTTGTGTGCCGGGGATGAAGCCTACTTGGTCCCTGTGAATGATCTTTTTAATATGTTTTTGAATCCGATTTGCTAAGACTTTGTTGAGAATGTTTGCGTCTGTGTTCATCAGGGAGATCGGCCTATAGTTTTCTTTTTTAAGTGAATCTTTATCAGGTTTTGGGATTAAAATGATATTAGCTTCATAGAAGGAATTTGGTAGTGTTCCTTCCTTTGCTATTTGATGGAACAGTTTAAGGAGTATTGGTGTTATTAACTCCTTAAATGTCTGGTAGAACTCTGTGCTGAATCCATGTGGTCCAGGACATTTTTTGGTGGGAAGATTCGAGATTACTTCCTCAATTTCCTTATATGTTATAGGACTATTTAAATAATTCACAACTTCCTGATTCAATTTAGGTAAGTTGTGTTTACTTAGAAATGCATCCATCTCTTTTGTGTTGTCAAACTTCACAGAGTATAAGTTTTTGAAATATGATGTTATAATTCTCTGGATTTCTTGGGTATCAGTAGTGATAACTCCATGTTCATTTCTAATTTTGTTAATTTGGGTTTTCTCTCTCTTGCTTTTGGTTAGTTTAGCTAGGGGTGTATCAATCTTGTTGATTTTTTCAAAGAACCAGCTTTTTGATTGGTTGATTTTTTCTATCGTTTTCTTAGTCTCGATTTCAGATATTTCTCCCCTTATTTTGCTAATCTCTTCTCTTCTACTGCTTTTGGGATCAGATTGCTCTAGTTTCTCTAAAGCTTTAAGCTGCATTGTTAAGTTGTTTATTTCTGATGTTTCCATTTTTTTGACGTGGGCATTAAGAGCTATGAACTTACCTCTTAGAACAGCTTTCATTGTGTCCCAGAGATTTTGGTAAGTTGTATTTTCGTTATCATTCACTTTCAGGAAATCTTGAATTTCCTTTTTAATTTCTTCCTGAATCCAGTTCTCATTCAGCATCATAGTGTTAAGTTTCCAGGAGTTAGTGTATTTTCTCTTGTTTGATGTGTTGTGGATGTCCAGCTTTAGGCCGTGGTGGTCTGATAGGGCACAGGTTAGAATTTCAACTTTCTTGTATATGTGTAGATTCATTTTGTGATCTATTTTGGAGAAAGTTCCGTGTGCTGCTGAGAAAAATGTGTATTCTTTGGTGCGTGGGTGAAAAGTTCGATAGAGATCTGTGAGGTCCATTTCTTTCAGGGTTTGATTAAGTTCCAAAGTGTCTCTTTTAAGCTTTTGACCTGTTGATCTATCCCATGTAGAGAGGGCGGTGTTGAAGTCCCCAAGAATTATCGTTTGGGGGTTGATTTCTTGCTTTAGGCGCTGTAGGGTTTTCTTAGTGAATGTGGAGGGGCCCGTATTGGGTGCATATATGTTCAGTAATGTGAAATCTTCCTGGTGAATTGTACCTGTGACTAAAATGTAGTATCCATCCGTGTCTCTTATAATTTTTTTTGGTTTGAAATCCACTTTGTCTGATAGCATAATGGCTACCCCTGCCTGTTTTCTGCTTCCATTTGCTTGTAGAATTGTTGACCAGCCTTTTATTTTTAGAGCGTGCCTATCTTTTGTGGTGAGATGGGTTTCCTGCAGGCAACAGATTGATGGATTGTGATTTTTAATCCAAGTTTGTAATCTGTGTCTCTTGATCGGTGAATTAAGTCCATTGACATTTAGTGTTATAATGGAGAAACTATTGTTAATTCCAGACATTTATTATGTTTAGTAGCTTTTATAAGTATACTGCTTCGCTTTTAATGGTGTTATATTTGCCTTCTGTTCTCCTGGATATGCCTGTTTTTTTCTTCACGCTTGAGTATCATTTCTAGCAGTTTTTGAAGGCCTGGTTTGGTGGACATGTATCCCTTAAAGTTGTCTTTGTGCTGGAAAATTTTTCTTTCTCCCTCGATCATGACTGATAGTTTTGCAGGGTAAATCAGCCTGGGTTGACATTTTTGCTCATTCAATACTTGAAGTATGTCTCTCCAAGCTCTTCTTGCTTTTATTGTTTCGACTGAGAAGTCATTTGTTATTTTAATAGGTTTGCCTTTAAAAGTGACTTGTTTTTTCTCCCTTGAAGCTCTCAGCATCAGTTCTTTATCTTGAATGTGGAGTGTTTTAACTATTATTTGCCGTGGGGTGCTTCTATTTTGGTCGTATCTGTTTGGGGTGCGGAATGCCTCTTGTATATGAATGGGCCTCTCTTTTTTTAGATGAGGAAAGTTTTCCTTGATGATCATTTGAAAAATTTCCTCAGGGTTGGTATTTTGAGATTCTTGCTCCGGTATTCCATGAATACGCATGTTAGGCTTCTTCAGGGTGTCCCATATCTCTTGGATATTTCTCTCAAGTATCTTTTTGGCTTTAACAACCTCTTCCATTGAGCTGGTTAGTACTCCCACTTTATCTTCAAGGTCTGAAATTCTGTTTTCTGCTTCATTAGTTCTGTTGATAAGACTCTCTGTGGCGTTCTGGGTTGAAGATAACTTGTCTTTTAGCTCAATTTTAAACTCTGCTTGAGTTTGTTTTAACTGCTCTATGCCACTTTTTGTTTCTTGCACTGTTTTTCTCAACTCCTCCAGATGTCTGTTGTGTTCCTCTTCAAAGCGATTGATTCTATTATGTAATTCCTCCCGGATTTCCTCTTTCATAGTATTGAACATGGTAATGATCATATTTTGAAAGTCGTTATCCTGGGTCAGGCTTTCTTGGCCTTTTTCCGCGGGTTTGTTCTTGTTGGAGTCTAACATTATGGGATTAATTTCTTCAGTGGGAAATTTGTTTACTTGAGTGTTGCTTCTCATGGATTTGCACTTTGACTTTGGCATTGTCATTTTAACTCTTAAGATCTCTCAATTTCACTAAACTGAATTATTTGGCCTGGGGTACTGGTGGGCGGGCCCGAACGGGGACTTACCTAGGGCGTGGGGTGAGGCCCGGGTGGACCGCGGTGTGTCCCGATGGGCGGAGCGGGGTGGGGCGAAAAGGGGCGATGGGCGCATCGGCGTGGAGCTATTTAACCCGAGGGCAGCTGGGGCGGGGCACGGGCGCAGGGGGAGGTCCTCCTCGTCCCTCGGCCCCCGCGCGGCTCCGGCTGGATGGTGGGAGTCGGAGCTGGGTCCCTGTGGGCTGACCTGGGGTCCTAGAGCGCGCGGTGAGGCCCGGCTGGATCGCGCATGCGCGTCCCGACCGGCGGAGCGGGGTGGGACGAAAAAGGACGATGGGCGCGTCGGCGTGGAGCTATTTAACCCGAGGGCAGCTGGGGCGGGGTCCGGGCGCAGGGGGAGGTCCTCCTCGTCCCTCGGCCCCCGCGCGGCTCCGGCTGGATGGTGGGAGTCGGAGCCGGGTCCCTGTGGGCTGACCTGGGGTCCTAGGGCGCGCGGTGAGGCCCGGCTGGATCTCGCGTACGCGTCCCGACCGGCGGAGCGGGGTGGGGCGAAAAGGGACCAGCAGTGTTAAAGCTATACTCGTTTCATCCTTTCTATAACTTTAGAGATGAGGAAACTGAGGCACAGTTATATTTGAATACATGGTTTATGGTGCCTGAGTAAACACATCTGTTCATTATATGTCCCCTGTGCCTTGCAGCTATTCAGAGGAAAACAATAAAGATACTATCAACAAAAATTTCAGTTATTCGTTGACTAAGACTGACGTTATGCATTTCTATAAACTTGTGGCTTAGGAAACCAAAATTAAGAATTCCTTCTGCTTTCTCTCTCTTCCCCAAAATTTTCTGAGACATGGAGGGGACAATGTAGATGCTCTATTTAGGACCGTGCTTATTTTCAGAGAAGCAAAGCAGTGTAAAAGACAAGCAAAGTTTATTATATAATAAAATGGAGATGACTCAAAGGGCAAATTGTGATACAGAACACTCTCACTGGTAGGAGTGAATAATTGTCAGAGTGTCCATTATGCCTACCTCCATTTTCAGATAGGCTTCATGCAATTTGCAATGTCTCTGGAACAGACAGCTTCCCTGAGAATGTTTTCCCATACAGACAATTGACAGTTCTTTTGAATTGACCCTAACTGAAGCTATTAGATAATACTCTCATAAGTTGTGGGTTCCTGGAAACAAGACGTGGTAGCTACCAATTACCACATTTGGAGCAGTTAATGAGGTCATGTCTCCTTCCAAATCACAGGTTCAATTCCTCTAACCAGTCCTTCAGTTCAGGTTCTTAGAGTTGTACACAATTGAGAAGAAGGGAAAAACTCAATTATACTGTCCTTAAATCCAGCTAATAGCTAACTAAATACTTAACATTATCACCAAATCATTGCCAGTTTCAATTAAAAAGTTTTTTTCTGGTTAGTTGGGATATGGAGGTTCATTATTGTAATACCAGCACTTGGAAAGCTGAGGAAATAGAATTGCTGTAAGTTGCATCCTCTCTAGACTGTACAGTCTAGCACAGGCCAGTCATAGCTACTTAGCAAGACCTTGTTAAAAACAAAACAAAATAACAGCCATAAAAAGCTTCTGCTTTCCGGGTCACCATGGTTGCATAAGTGGCATGAGGTTTCCATGGTAACCATGAACCGCAGGCTATTCTGCAATATTGGAAAATCTTTTTTCCCTTTGGTGGCTCTGCCTGTCTCCGAAAACAAAGCATCCCCCACTATTCAGGCCACCTGAGAAAACATATTCAATAGAAAAAGTGAACTGGGATCCAGGAAATTAACAGAACACTGCGCAGGCTGTGAACAAAGCATGTCCCTATAAGTTTGGACCTTGATGTTTTTGCCAGATCATCTCAGTATCCATTAAAAAGACATTAGGCTTGCCTTAATGATGTCTGGTTTCTATGGCAACCATGACGCAGAGACTGCTCTGCAAACCAGAAAAATCCCTCCTCCTTCCCTGCTCTTGCCTGTCCCTGACAGCACATTTCATACCATCTGAAAAATCACATTCATTAAAGAAACCAGACCAGGATGGAGGAAATTAAAGAACAACTCAGCTCATATTTGGGAACAAAGTATGTCCCTGTTGTCAAGAATTTTCTTTGCTGTATAAACAATCACAGAGGGATAGAGATAAGGCTCAGGAGTTGCCTCACAAGCAGAAGGTCATGAGTTCAGATGCAGGTCTCATATAAAAGGTAGATCTGACAGTGAGTGGCCTGCACTTCCATCCCTAATGGACAGAGCCTGGGAAATCCTAGAGCAAAGCAAGAAGGAGGTAGAAGAAATCCATAATAAAGCCTGAAGTAAGCTTTGGTTCTCCACAGGGACACACAATGCTCCCTGATACACACACATACACACACACACACACACACACACACACACACACACACAAATAAATAAGTAAAGTTTAAAACAGTTTTCCTCTTCTATGTCTCTTAAACTCCCTATCTGTATGATCATACATACGGTGTTGAGTCTTTCCGTGGACCTCTTCTATACCACTGCTGAACTCTAAGTCATCACAACAATATAGCAAAACAACAATATGCTAAGTGGTCCTGGAGATGTGGCTTTGATTTACTGGCAGATGGGCTTCCGACTAATGAATCACAGAAGTGTACGCCTGGTAATGCCCCATTGTGGGAGTCACAAAGACCAAGGGCTTCAATGGACATCTCTGTCTGCTGTCAAATGGAGCAATCCTGTCGTTTTTACCAAGGGAAGTGATTTCTTTACAAAAGCTATTCTGGAACAGTGTTTTGCAGCTCTTCTTATAGTGAATAAATTCCCCTTGTTCTAATTGCATATTCATCAAGCAATCCACTGAAGATCAAGCTTTCTGTATCTATTTATTTCATGAAACAAATAATAATGAAGGGAGTAAAGTTAGATTCTAAAATTGAAGAGTGAATTGAAAGGCACACAAGTTAAACTTTTCCTTGGAAATTCCTTCAAGAAAGCATTGACAGAGTGTTCAAAATTTGACAGCAACACATAAAACCATATCGAAACTACAACCACATTAAAACCAAGTCTTGAAGAATAAGATAATCTATACTTGTGCTGATAGCAGTTCTCAGGAAAAGAGAAAAATGTTACTACATCCACACCTTTCAGATATTTGTTTGTACCTAGCAAAATCCCACCAAACAATAGCTATTTATTATTATCTGTTAGAAGTCTGGGTGTTTACTAAGCTCTGCTGAATGATTTATGCTCTACATGCTGCTTTTAGACTGAAAAGAGTGCTTGCTTGTGCACCTTGGTTCTCCATAGTTAGGCTTCTAGATAATAGAGAATACATCTAATTATATTTGTATTTCAAATAAACAAACAGCTTGCTAAAACACTTCCAAGTGCTAGATCTCAAGCCTACTTGCTCTGCTGTATCTGTCACTTTGTATGGACATTACACTAAAGACTTTTGTGATATTTTCTTCTGGTTTCTTCCTGATCCAAGATGCTGCATCCCTATGTGGATCTATGTGGCATGAAAAGTCGCTACCTTTAGGAACTATGACTGAGTCTTTTCATGGCAGTGGTCTCCATATCTCTCCTCATCATTCTTCACTAGAAGTGGAAGATATGTCGTGAAACAATGCCTCATGTATAGGAAGCTTAGTAGTGCTAAGCCAGTTAGGAAAGTGTGAAGATCTGCCTGAGCAATATTTAAAAAAGGGTGACAGAGGCAGGGTTCTCATTCCCGAAGACCATTATTCCCTTTCTAAGTCAATACTTCCAACCACCCCAGGAACTATCAGTAGACCCCCCCCAACTCTTAATAGATACCATAGCACTTCTCAATATCAGTACCATCTACCCAACCAACAAATCTCAACACACAGGAATGTTTCTAAAGACAAACAAAGTAAACCTATATATGTGTGTGTATATGCATGCATGTCTATGTGATATGTGTATGTTCTATACATTGTTATATATATGCTATATATATATGTGTGTGTGACAGTTATGTGTGTTACATACATTGTTTTATATATATATAAAATTTTTAAAACATCTAGTATATATGTAACTTTATTAGTTAATAACTTTTATTTTTGCTGTACTAGTTATGGAAATTGTGGACTCCAGCATGCTAGGCAAGCACTCTATCACTGAAGATCTCCATTCATTTCTCCACTGTTTGAGATAGTCTTGTGAAGATGCCAAGGCTGGCATTAAAGTTACCATTCTTCTGTCTAGCCTCCCTAGTAGCTGGAATATTAGGTGTGAGCCACCATACCTACCTGTTGATAGATTTACCAATCTTTTTGAACATTACTAAGGATTTTTCCCATACTGATAATAATGAGGATTGCAAGAAGTTCACATAGAATCAGGAGTGGCAGTACAACATGCATTCCTGGTACTCAGTAAGCCCAAACAAGAGCATTGCTTTGATTGGTCAGGAAGTATGAAAGGCAAGAAGATAAAAAGAAGGACTGTGAAATGCCATCTTCTAGGCTTCATATAACCAATGCAACCCTGAATCAACATTAGCCTGGTCCCTTGCACAGCCTGCTTAAGAGAGACCAGGTCAACAATCATTCACAGATAGGAGAGGTATTTAGGGGGCCCTCCTCCTTACTGTGGAATTAATGACTTCTGATAGATTGCAGGACAGGACTAATTGTTGTCTTCCATTGTGCACCCACTGTTGAACCCACCATGTTCCCATGAATAACCTTTAATCTACAATCACACAGGTGGCTCTAATTAATCTCACTGAGAAACAAAACAAAATTAAATACAATGGAAAATAGACATGAATGTGATAAAGACATTTAGCAGAAAGAGGACGGAAAAATAGAGCACTGATAGTAGTCAGTATGCATTATGAACATATGTGAAATTGTCAGAAATGGATTTAATTAGTGAAAAGGACAAAAAAAAACCAAAAAAGCGATTCTAGAAAAGAGCAGCATCCTCCAGGAGGTAGGAGGGGGGGAAGGGTGAGGCACTGGGAAAAGGGGAGGGAAGGGGTGAAAGGAAGGGAAAAAGAGGGGAGGTTGCAAGGGGAATTGGGGAAAGGTGGAGGGAAGGAGAGGACCAGGGTACCTATTGAGTTTGCATGATTGGGGAAAAATAAATAAATAAATAAATAAATAAATAAATAAATAAATAAATAAATAAATAAATAAATAAATAAAGGAGCAGCGTCCATTCTAACTTCAAACTGCGAAAAATAGAATAAGCAGAAAGAAAACCTAGTGAAAGATCTAGTGAAATTCTACACATAAGCTATATGGGTGCCAAAATTCTTAAATGAATTTGAGTCAAATGATCAAATATACTTAATTGTGTCAAAAATGTAAAATACATATATGTTTTCTATTCTATTCTATTTCTATTACAGGAAAAATTCAGATTTCCTGTTGAAGCAAAATTTAGAAATATTGGTTTTCAAGAAGCCTAACAGGTATCCATGGTGATGAACAATGATAATCCTAGCACTAGGGAGGGTTATGCATAAAGATCATCAGCTCCAGGCTAGTCTGTGGTACACAGTGAGATTCTGTTTTAAATGACAGGGTCTGGGAATGCAACTCAAGTTGCAGAGTGTTTGTCTAGTAAAGATTAGATTCCCAGTGCTGTGCAAACCTGGCATGGTAGTGCATGCCTGTAAGCCCAGCATTCACAGTGTGGAAGCAGGAAGATCAAATGTTTAATGGCAGCCATCATAGCAAGTTTAAGTCAAGTCTTTAATACATGAGACACTGCCACAATAAGCAAAAATTTTTAAAAAGAAATCCAGCCAACAATCAAATGAACGAACATATCTAGGTGAATGACAAGTGTGCTACTTTTTAAAAATAAGCGGACATGTAATAAGAAATTACTAATGAAAATAAATGAAGGAATATAATCTTGGCATTTAAGAGGACAGAACTGAGAACAAAATGTTTTTTTAAAACAGAAAACAAAACCTCACATTCGATATTATTGAAAGCCAAAATTCTCTGACAATATAATAGTGTGTATGACATACTAAAATTTTCATAGAGGGAAACTTACAGAAGGGAAAAGAAAAACACGAAAAAATGTATTAACAAATGTATGATTCCAAAATGCTTCTACCACCAAGAATACTCATGTGGGAAAATATAGCATGCTTAGAGAAAACCTATACAAGGTTGGATCTTATAGAATTTTATAGGTTTGTAATGCCAAATACTATACTGACTTTTTGGATGAACTTGGAACATTTATGAACTTTGATGATATCTCTTTTTTGCTAAATCATGGGCCCAAATGCACATGATAATGGAACACATCATTGTCTTTGATTAATATGTGCTAATAAAAGTATATGATATGATACTTAACATATGCATAGAAAAGGCTGAAATTTTTACTATAAATGGTAGGTCATAATGTGACTTCATTATCCAAAATGTTGGAAAGAGCTGAACATGTAGGCATTTGCCATGGTTCAAATTGCCTGTAACCAATATGAAATTTTGAAAAAGCAGAATTTAATGAGAATGGTGATGGTAATTAAAGAAAATAGCCTGGAGAAAAAAATGCAAAAGCATCCCAATGAAGGCTGGTGAGAGAGCTCAGTAGGTAAGATGCCTGCTTGCAAACCCTAACACCTGAGTTAGATTATTAGAAGCCAATACAGTGCAGGGTGCATTCATGATATCTCCCTCTCTTTCTCTCTCTTTTTCTCAAATAAATAAAGCATTCAAAATATCACAATAAGCCTATTATTTTGTACAATCTTAGCATATGATGAAATATAATTTAAAAGCTCTCAGAGTGCTTATTACTAATTAATGTATGACTCACTAAAGGAATGAGAGACTTCTTGCAATAGGTGTACACATTTCCTTCTCTGACCATATTCTGGACAGGATCTGAATAATACTTCCTTCAATGCTTGATTATTTTTACCACAGTGACTTTTCCTCTATACTATTTGAACATAGTGTCTTTCAAATAGTACAAATTCTAATTTTGCCAATCATATTTTGTAAGTTCCAGTCCTTGGATATTAAATATTTCTGCCTTCAGGTGACAGGACTTATGGAATCACCTGAATCATGGAAAATAGATGAGATTTTTTTTTACTTCAGTGGAAAATGGTGAGAATTTTTCCCATCTAAACTCTATGACACTTAGTAGCCCAATGTTGCCACTAAGGTTCCTGTGTAATATTGCTGAATGTGTATGACTCTTTTCCTCTTCCAAATTATCACTAAAATGTATTTATTTCTCCATGTAAAGGGACATTTTCTCTGTAACGATCAGATCAGTTATGATAGATGGAAAGGAAATACTACCCTTGTGAAAGATGCATGACTACTGTCCTGGGATCCAGAATAAGGTTTCCATTTAAACACTCACAACCCCTCCGCCAAAAGTAAATTCAGGATTTCCTTTCACATATCAGGAAGACGAGAGAAAAACATAGAAGAGTTACATTCTTATATCAGAGAATCAGCAAAATGAGAATATGTTTCCATATTAGAAGAAAGAGGAGGAAATCACCAGGAAGGGGATCTTATGCTGTGATTTATACAGAAAGCCCTCATCAGAATGTTTAAGGAGAACCAGAGCAAAGGCAACAAATCAATCCAAGTTGAGTCTTGCTCTGTTCCTTTGACCAGGCAGTTGGCCTTGCCTCTGAGATTTTTGCTTTCTCTTCATTACCTTATCATCTCTTCCTGTGTAGGAGAGGATTTTGCTTTCCTTCGTTATCAGCTGTCACTTTGTGGCAGGAAGAGGATCCACATATATGAGTCATCACCATTTATATGACATCTAGATTTAAGGTTAACTCAGAACAACAAACTATTAATGGCATGTATATTGCTAAGCTACTTCTAAAGTATATGTGTAGATTCCTTCCTAGAGTGTGAAGTACAAAATTGCTCTTCTGTTATACACAGTAATGTACCCCCTTTCTTCTTTAAAAAATGAAGTACAAATGTGCTCTTAAAACAGAATATAAAGAGCCCTTATTAATGTTTATGATGGTTTTTGGAAAATTTCCCAAAGGTTTGGGCAGCAAAATATTAAAAAAATGAACAAGTGGAAAACTATACCAAACCAGAATGTCTGCACGGCAAAAGAAACAGCAAAGTGTAAAGACAACCTATGACATTAAAGACAATATTTGCAAACCTGAGATATAATAAGTATTTAATATAAAAACATATGTGGACTCACCTAAAACCCAGTGAAAAGCGCTTGTTTAGAAAAATTGGCAAATTAGCTAGGTATGGTAGATTATTACTTGTAACCTAACATTTGGAAGGCTGAAGCAGGAGGATATGTGACACTTCATGCCGATTTGGTGTACTTAATGAAGTTCAGGCAGACCAGCCTGAATGAAAAGACATTCCAAAGGAAAAATTAAAGAAAATGAATAAAGGTATTGAAGAGAACAGATGTTTTGTCAAAGAAGCCATACAAATTATTAACGGGTATACAAAAAGGTGCTGGATGTCACTGCAAAGAAACTGCAAAGAAAAAACACAATTAAGTATCACATCATACCTGTTAGGATAACTTTTAAATATGAAAATATAAGTTTTAGCTAGATTGTAAGTAAATTACAACTTAGTAGTAGTATAGACATTATGTAAAACCATATAGTGGTTCATCAAAAAAAAATAAAGTTAGAATGATGACCCAATGATCAATCTAATTTTACCTCTGCGTATGTATGTAGCAAAAGGCTATAGCATTAACATATCAAAGATATATTTATATTTCCAGTTTATTGCAGTGTTATTTACAATATACAAGATAACACAACAATCTTTTGAACAGATGGATAAGAAATTGTGTCATATGTGCCAAAAGACCACAGCAATTTTCCTCCTATCTTTCTCTTTCAGTTATTATCTAGAGTTGTAAATTTGCAAAATTTCATACTGGCATCTATGGCCATGCCAATCTTGGTTCTCCTCTCATAAATAGTGAGCTTCTGATTTTTGAGATGAGGAATTACAATATTTCTTAAGATTATTTGTGAATCATTATGGATAGTATTCAACCAGTCCTGCTATAAACATTCCTTTGTGCTTTAAGGGAATAAGCATAAGCTTCTGTTCATGGATCATCTACTTTCCCACTCTGTTTTCTCACAGTGCTAGCCCATATGTCCACACTACAGATCCAGTCCTTTCTAGAACACTCCATCAACACATCAGGAGCACATCCTTGTGAAAGCTGCCCACGAATTCACCCCACCTTCTCTCTGAGAGCCCTGCTGCAGGATGTTATGGATGCAGCTGCCCAGACCAGTTTCCCTGAATCATGCTCTGAGCTCAGAGGCAGGCTGTTGCATAGCAACAGAGGCTCAGAACCAAATTTAGCCCCTGCAAAGAACATTAGTTCAGGTAATGCCAGTGTTATCAGAAAAGTGTTTTTTTTTTAAAAAAAAAAATCAGACCTCTAAAAAACAGCCTCAAAAGCCTCCACCTTTTCTTCTCGCCAAAGATTTCTGCTCTATGTACCCAAGTCAATGTGCCAAGCACTCTGTGCTTTGGACCAGGTACACCATTTGTTGAGTCCCAATTTTCTAGGCACCTCAATGTCTCATTCACAGGAAGTCGATATATTTATTTACACAGAGACTGCATTCTGAACACACAGGCTGGCATTCTATCTTTAAGATCACTCTGTAAGAGAATAGTATTATTAGTATCATCCCCCTTTTTAGTGGGTCAGGAAACTGTCCCCAAGATAACAAGAATAAGAAATGTTTTTTCCTCAAGAATATTTCATGAGGAGGGGCTGGAGGGGTGGCTCAGAGGTTAAGCCTCTGCCTTCCAGGCGTAAGGTCCTGAGTTCAGATCCTAGACTCCACATATAGACGCCGGGCAGAAGCGGGGGCTGCCTGCATTTCTGGTCCTGGTAAGGAGGAGCCTGTGAATCCCGGGGCAGAGTAAACAAGGAGGAGGTGGAGGCGGTCCGTGGTGGTTCCCAAATTCGCCCGTGGTTCTACACACACATATATGCACACACACACACACACACACACGCACAATTGAGTAAATAATAAAAAAAAGAAAAGCATGTATAAGTGGCTTTATCCTTTGGGTTAGAATCTCATTTAGTAAATTGATGGTCCAGGCCTTCATTTACCAGTAAGGATTCTTTTTTTAAGATCCACCTGCTACTCTCCTAACTGTCTGTCTTTATGGTCCTCTAATATTGGAGGAGGCAGCTCTGTCTCTGGTCAGTATAGTGTTAAAAGTAATCCCAACTACATCTGTCAGAATGTGGAGTCAACCCTTTTCCACAACCACTTTCAACTTGCCATTGTGAAGGCAAAAATAATGTCCCTGATCACAATAACAGGAAGCAGTTTCCAAGGCGCACAGATATGGCTGTGTCTTCCTCTGCCAGGGATTCTAAATGGCTCTGAGGAAGCAAAATATGCCATTTTGGTTGTTGGTCATCATAGTCATGACTGAATTATTGTTCACTTATTTCTTATACAAAAGTACCTTCCTCTCAGATCCTTCCTATAAGCTAAAAGTGTCCTAGCATTTTTCAACAAAGGATCATAAGGGAATGTTTCTAAAACCTAATTTACGAAGAAGAAAATGTAGAAGAAATGGATAATTTCCTAGACACACATGTCCTGCCAAAATTAAATTAGGAATATATGAACAGCCTAAACTGATTCAGGAAAACGAATGATATTAAAACAATAATGAAAAATTTCCCCACAAAGAAAGACTTAAAGCCAGGTGTATTCATTGGAAGATTCAAACAAACAAACCTTTGAGAAAGAGCTAGGATTAATATCATCAGACAGTGAGAACAAATAGAAAGGGAAGGAATACTTCTAAACTCATTCAACTAAGCTATTGTTACCCTTTTATCAAAACTGGACAAGATAACAATGAAAAAAGTAAAGGCCAATTTCACTAATTAATATAATAATAGCAATATAAAATACCTGAAAGCCATATTCAAGAATACATTTTGAAGATCATGATCAAGTGTAAGGTTTTACCCCAAAGATGCACTACACCACAGACTAGATGGAAGTTTTAATGAGGTTTTAGAACCACCAGGAAAATCACAGGAAATGAGAAGAGAAAGACCTGGATGAGGGAAAAGGTGAGTTTTATAATCTCAGAGTTGGTAGGTAGGCTGAGGGGGCAGGGTCTGGAGGTGATATCCAGGTCTTTTGCCCAGTCCAGGAAGTATGGTTGGATCAGTCTTTGGCCCTGATGCCTCTTCCACTGAGGATGAGGTAAGCATGGGCTTTTGCAAGCGCCAACTGACCATTAGGGGGCAGTAATCATCAAACAGAAGATCTGCCCTGTGTATGAGGGATGGAGGACTGGGAATCCTATCATTTTAGCCTTTTATTAGTGATAAGGGGCAACATGTTCGTTCTTAACTACTTCATGCTGGGCCTGGTCAGCTTGGGAAAGGTTAAATACCAGAGTGATGGAGTCCTGTTTCTGAATCCTCAGGGGGATTGTCATTGAGCTAGATCCAACTGGGTCACCAGCCTGTGGCACGAGTTAAATGGATAAGTGCTCAAGAGCATTTGATTGAAAGAACATCAGGTAAGTTCTCTCGTCCTATCCTGGAGGCATCTGAAAGGTCAAGGTACGATAAGTAACAACAGGCACATGGCTGCTAGACTACCTGTAAGGGGGAGAATCCAAGTCATCAAGTGAGATCATAATTGTGAGCCCTCCAATGAGCCCCTGGCAGAATGGACCTGAGCTGCCAAATTCTGGAGACCATCGATCTTCTCTTCCACTTCTCCCGTGCGGTTGCTGTAATAGAAGTACTCCTCTCCTAGGAAAAAGCATGAACCCCCCCCTTTCTCTGCTGCAAGACAGTCAAGGACCCATCTGCTCTTTAAAATGCCTGAAGCTAACTGAGTTGAACCTGTAGATGTGAGGAGGCCAGGATGATGCTAACAGTAACTGAAAGTCCTAGGTCTCTCCTGGAGCAGTGAAATGGTGTCAGGGGTAGAGTCTGTTGAAGGAGAGGTGTAACCCCCTTCAGAGTAAATAAAGAATGGAGTTGCACCTAGGAGAGACAAGATTGGCAAGGAAGTTAAGAAGGCAGGATCCACATGTTTGATTAACAGAGTATGAATTGTTTTACCCAAGAGGGTAGGGAAGGGGCTATGTTGAACTTGTTAATTATCTGGTTTAGTTTATCTAATAACATGTAATAGACATGAGGATATTAGATCACACACAGAGGAGGGCAATAAATGCCTATTAAGGGTTTAAATGGACCTAAGATAATCTGGCTCTAGGTTTTCAACATTGCAGATCTCGCCACTTCACTGGGGGCTCAAATCAAGTCAATCAGCCTTACAAATGCAGCAACATATTTCCAGAAACTTATATTCAGTTGCCTATTGCCAAAGTGTCACAGTTTAGATGAAACTGAGTTTTAGGTGGGGGAGCATCTTCAGGAGAGAGAGAGATATTAATTGGTAAAAAAATTCTTTTTTTCCTGTATTCTGCATCTGACACAACATTTGCGTGTGACCTGTGATTAGAGATATTATATATTAAATTAATCAATTTCATTGTCTGACTTAGTGAGGTGAAAGTAATGATGAGAGAGAACAAGCATCATCTTCGAAACATTTACCTTCAAGTCAGCTTAATTAAAATCCATAGCATCATATTAAGACCTTTCAGTAATATTATATTGTTCCATGAGACAAATGATAATGGCCATAAGTCTAGGACTGTGAAGTGTGAGGTGTCTGAAGAATCTGGACGAGGAAGGCACAGGGATTGGGGACCAGAGGGTGAATGGGTTAAAGAGAATGGGGGTGTTATGGGGAAGGGTGAGTTGGGATGAGAATATTAGTTTGTAAAAGGCATTGAATAATGGGTTTTAAACACTCTCTGTGCTTTCGGTAGATAGTTATTGAAGACAATAAGAGTAACTTGTAGGGTACTTGAGAAGAATTTTGATAGGAGAATGGCATTTGGCTATGGTGGGAATGGATGTGTCCCAAACGAAAAGGTTGACAAGGAACGGGGGAAAGGAAGTCTAATTGGGGTAGAAAGTTGAGAGGAGGTTGAAAGGAGGAGGAGAAACATGTATACAGGTAGGTTGCGGAGATAGAAAGGGAACAAAGAAGAGGGAAGATGCAGCTTAACCCTAAGATCCTGCTCCAGAAGGGATGTGGGGCAGAGGGCATTATAATGAATGAGTGGGTGAAGGACTATCCACAAACTATACAATAACACTGAACCAGTAGTTCTAGACTGATGAGGGAGGCCATCGACACCCATCACAGAGATCTGAGAGGGAAAATAGGGGTCAGAAAAAGAAGGGAGGATTGACCAAGTAGCCCCACTATCTATGAAGAGAGAGTTTTTCCTGCTACTTGACCAGTTACCCTGTATTCCTCCATGGTGATCTCAATGTCTCTCATTGGGGGCTGAATCCCAGAGCAATTTCTGTCCTCCTCCACCAGGCCCAGTAGATCAGTCATTTTGTACTGTGGAGGAGAAGGATCTTAGAGGATTTACCTACCTTGACGCTTCAGGGAGGGACAGTCAACCTTCCAATGTTCCTTTTGTCCACATGCAAGGCAGGGTTCAGGGGGAGGACGTAGTGAAGGCCATCTCCTCGTCCAGTGGCCATTATGCCCACATTTGAGGCAGGCTCTAGGTTGCGACTGTAATGGGTTTATTCTTCAGAGGAACCCCAAAGGCAACTGGCAGGAGCTGCCACTTTTGTTGATCTCGGGAATGAGTCGATCTTTATAGCCAATAAAAACCTTAAAGGCTATCTCTAAGAAATCTAACAGGTCTGAGGCCCCAAATCTACTCTCCTAAGTTTCTTTTGGATGTCAGAAGCTGCTTGGGAAATAAAAGGAGAGTTTAAAATCACATTGCCCTCTGAGAAGATGGGTCTAATGGAGTATAACAGATAAGACCATCCCTCAAATGAGAAAGGTTTTCTCTGTAGGGTTTTCTCTGAGTGATCTCACAGAGTTTATTGTAATTACTAGCATATGATCCCAAGAAGTCCTTCCCAGAGGAAAACCCTCATCATTAATCTGATATATCCTATGGGGATCCCTGTCTGAAACAACAGCAGTGAGTGGAGGAAAGAATTACATAAATATCAGGTGTGATCAAAAGACTGAGTAAGATATTTACATTCCTCAATATAGGCAGAAGAATAAATATATGATCCAAGACGTTTTTTGCTATGGGAAAGGTCAGTAATGGAGAAGGGAAAGTGAAGAGTCACAATCCCTTAGGGGGAAGCAACTTCACACAGTGGGTAGATGTTAACTACTCCCATTTCACTGGCAGCAGCAGTATGAAAATGAGTCCTTGAGGAGGGGAGAAGAGATAAGGGGTCAACCACAGAGGCTGGAACTGGAAGGGTAAGAGAGAAGGGGGGCAGACATCTGGGCTGAAAACGGAAGAGTGGGACCAGAAGTGACACAAGTGGAGACCCACATGGTGGGAAGAAGCAGGGAGATGGCTGGCTCCAGCCGCCAAGATGTTGGCAGGGGTGCGCAGGTTGGAGTCAGGGTCGTGGCAGGAGTCGGAAGAGGAGTGGGCAGGAGGAAGGTGGGGGTGATGAAGAGGTATCAGCCATGTTGGGGTCCAAGAAGGAGGAAAGAAGGTTGGCCAGAGTCTTAGCCAACAGGGAGAGGAAGCAGGATTCAAACAGAGAGGGGTGTTCATGGAGGGTGAAAATCTAGGATAATCTAGACCCCCTTCTTTTATGGTGACAAAAGGTATGAAGGTCCCTAAGAATTTGAAAATCCAGTGTATTGCTAGTGACTCTGGTTATCTAAGAGGTAAGGAGGTCAAACCGAATTACAATAAAAAGTGAGGTGTCAGGGCTTTAAACCCCGTTGGAGGCCAAATGGCTTAAGCACTTTTAAGAAAAATAAGCTAGGGAACTAGAAGGATGGGGCTCAGAGGAGGTATACATTTCAGAGGAGGTGAAACAGAGATGAGCAAAAGGTTCCAGAGAGAGAGAAAAGAAAAAGAAAAAATTCATGAGAGCCGTTGGCTTGTCTGAGTGTATAGAGTGTTCCCAGAACACCCATGAAAAGTTGAGACCAAAATAGGTGAGAATTCAAACTTTGAAAAGGCGTCCCTTTTGGGAGGTACAAGTCTAATCCATGGGACCCAGGGAAGCGATCAGCATGCCAACACGACTTTTGAGGTAAAAGACAAGATAGCCACTTCAAACAGATCTGCCCATGAGGTGTGTAGGGAGGGGGTCAGTGCACCTCGAAGTGAGCCAGGACCAAATAGGCCAAGAGGGGAATGGAAGTCTGCCAGGATCCAACTGGTCACACAGGTTCCTGGTAGAAACCCAACAAATGATGAGAAGGCAATGGGGAAGGCTTGTCCACAAGAGCAAGGTGTATGTGGGGAGAAATAGAGTAAGAGAGAGGGGGAGAGGGGGGAGAGAGAGAGAGAGAGAGAGAGAGAGAGAGAGAGAGAGAGAGAGAGAGAGAGAGAGAGAGGGGACCTAAATAAATTAGACTAACCTAGTGGTGGACCTAAATAAATTAGACTAACCTAGTGGTGGATACAGAGGCTAGTAAAGAAGATGGTCTGAGTCTGTGGGGAGCCCGGGAAGGCAGTTAGACTGGGATCTTGACCCATGCAAGGTCCAGAAACCAGACGGGGAGCCCGGGGGGGGGGAGGGCTTACCCCAGCATTGGTAGTAGTCATGGCACCATAAATGTAAGGTTTTACTCCAAGTTGTGCCACACCACAGACTAGATGGAAGTTTTAATGAGGTTCCAGAACCACCAGGCCAATCATAGAAAAGGGGAAAGGCCTGGATGAGGGTAAAAGATCGGTTTGTATAACCTCAGGGTTGGTAGGTGGGCTGAGGGGGGCAAGGTCTGGAGGTGATATCTGGGTCTTTTGCCCAGCCAAGGAAGTATGGTTGATTCAGTCTTTGATCTTGACCTCTGTGCCACCGAGAATTAGGTAAGTATAGGCTTTTGCAAGTGCCAACTGGCCATTAAGGGGCAATGACCATCAAGCAGAAGTTATGCCCTGACTTTGGAGGACAGAGGAGCAGGAATTCTATCACCAAGTTACTTTCATTCCAGGAATGCAAGTTTGTTTCACCAGATGCAAATCAGTAAATATATTACAATACATATGTTAAAGGAGAGAAATAGCATTATTGTTTCAATACCAAAAGAAAGAATCTTTGACAAATTTTAGTATCTTTTTATAATAAAAATAGTCCAATGAGGAAACTTCAGTATATGACCATAACATCCTGAATATGTCCAATCTCATCTGGGAAACTAAGCAGAACCATACAAAGTTATTACTTGTACTGTAAACACTATGCATACAAGGAAAACAGCACAATTAAAGCTGTACAAAACACACCATAGCCAGTATTATACTAATTTGGAGAAAACAAAGCATTGCCTCTAAACTTTGAAATGAAATGAGTGCCCATTTTCCCTTCTATTCAATATAGTGATTAAAGTCTTAGCTGAAATGCAGAGAAAAAAAAAAACAGATGTAATTAAGAAAGGAAGAAGACAAAGTGTTCTTATTTACAAATGACATGATTCTGTAATTACAGGACCCTTAAGAACACCCAAAAGTGTTACAGTGATTACATAGAAATCAGTAGCATTTCTATATACGAGTATTGAATTTGTTCCAAAAGAAATCAGAAAAAACATATACACCTCATGATAGCTTAGAAAATATCTAGGAATAAATGTAACCAAGGATTTGAAGACCTCTACAGGGAAATCTTTAAAACACTGAAGGAAGAAAATGGAGAAAACATAAGAAGGAAAGGCTTGCAGTGCTAATTGATTGGCAAAATTAATAAAATAGTAGTGTGTGCACATGAAAGAGCTTAGAACACAACCTTAGAATTTCATGGGGGGCCTTATTTGAACCCAGGGTATGCATGCACAAACAAAACAAAAGGATCATCTTAATATGGAAGGGAGACTAGAAGAGAGGAAGAAGGTCAGAGAAAATAAGAAAAATAGAAAACGGAGGGAAGAGGAAATGGAAGTTTTATTTATGAAAAAATTCATCAAAAATTAAAGTACAAAATTTACTGCATTACTTAATCTATAGATTAAGCAAAATCCAATAGCATTCCAATAACATCATTCACAGATCCAAATAACAAAGCCTTAAATTTCAGATGGAAGCTTGAAAGGTCCTTAATAGCTAAAAAAAAAGTCTGCATAGAAAGAGCAAGAATGGAAGTATTAAGTCCTCATAATGACATACTCAAGGGAAAATCTCTATAATATCCATTGTAATCACAAAGGAATATAACTTGTTTAGACTGGTTTACAGTGCTGTGTGTGTGTTCTCTGTCATGTTTGGGGGGTAGTGGTTAGTAAGCAGGTGGTTGGTTACCTAGGAGCCAACCGTATTTTCTACTGTGTCCTATTCCTGTTCTTCCCTGTCCTTTAAGCCTCTACTTATATAAAGGCCTTTCTTTCAACAATTTTTTATCTTTCAGTAAGCGAGGATATCACACCCAAACAGGATACAGCCTAGTGCAGTGGAAGAACAGTGAAATAGACAACAGACAACAAGAATGCAGAGTACCAGTGACCATGCAATGTTCACTCAGAATCAGGCCAGCCAAATCTCTCCCCATCCTAAGGCTCAGGAAACCCTGCAAAAGAAGGGGCAGTGAATATTCAGTCATGCAAAAATGTGGACGCATTTAAAATGAATAAACTGGATGTGAAATGCTAGATAAAAGAATACCTATAGTGTGTGAAATTTATCCTACAATAGTTAAGAAGCAGTAGTTGCTTAGAAATGAGGAGACATAAAAGACGACAGGGTGACTGGAAAGAGACAGGTAGGAGGATTGCAAAGAGGAGGATGAGGCCTTTTGGATGATGGATAAGTCTAACAACCGGACTCAGTGTGCTGGCAATCTTTATGGATACAGAGATTAAAATTTGTTAAAGTTTATATATATATATATAAATCCAAAGTAGAAATTTAAAATGAAGTGTAATATTTTCAAATAATGAGAATGTACATTTCCTTCTGAAATACAGGACTAAAATTTTTACATAAATACTTATAGTGATATTTAAGAGTATATAATTATTTTACTATAGTTGTGTAGTTGAAAAACCATAAATTTTAAATTTTAACTGATACCAGGACATTCATAACTTCTAAAAATTGTCACTATACAATGGACAACAATGTGATTACCAGAGATGATATGTATTACAGTGTTGTAATGATTTATAACTATTTATTTCTCTTTCTTGTTTTTTTAAATTTACTTCTCTTTTTGTCACTGTAAGTCTCTTACATTGTCACCATCCCCTCTTATGTGATACTCACTGAGCCTTAGGTGGGGGATGGTTCCATGTTCTATTTCAGGCCAAGAAATCCCCAATCATTTATTTTCTGCATTTTAACCAGTTGTAGTTTTCTGTAATAAATACCTTTCATTGCAAAGCTTCTAGGCTGAGTACTGAGTATGCCTCTAATCTATGGGTATAATGAATGACAGATGTTTAGAAGGCACCAAATGTGTATTTCAATACCCTGTGACTGCATTATTGAGAATCACTGATTTTTTCATAGTCATGAAATTACATGCAAATTTATTTTAAATTCTTATTAAACAGTTTCTTTCTCAATCTGGATGTTTTGTTGATTTATGGAAAATGAAGGAATCTTTATAGACCTCATAGAATACTGTAAGCACGTGAGATATTGTGTGTTGCTCTCTTCTGTACCTGTCATGCATGATCATCGTTCTCTTGAATTCTCAACAGCTGTTTTTAGCTGTTCAAGACCTATGCAAGACTGAGTTCATCAGCATTCTGTTATGATGGGAGTGGAGCTCATGAGTTCAGAACATTTCCTGGGGACTTTCAGGCAGCTTTTAATTGTTAGGATTTTGGGGGTACGGGTAGGGAGGTCATGAGACCTCACCCATCCTTGAGGATCTATGGGCAGCAAATGGTTGCTGAGGAAGGAAAGGGCATTATTTTCAGTGGTGTAGTCAGTAGTAAGTTGTCCATGTTTTGTGGTGATCAAAAATGAGTAAGAAAATAAGACATGAAAGTAGAAAAAGCACTGAAAGGGAAGGGGATCAGCAGGAGTGGAAAGGGGACAAAGACTACAATACAAGATGAATATGCCCCAAATACAATGTATACGTGTATGAAAATGTCACAATGAAACCCATTATTATATATAATCAATGCATGCTAATAAAAATTTTTAAAAATCCACCTGCCGTACTTCTTCAACTAGGAGTAGCTTCTCTAATTCCAGAATATCTGCATGCCTCATATATACCATTCCACAATCTTTTGTTCAGCTCTATGTCTTCAGTGTATGCAGACATCATGTCCCCCCAGGAATGTAAGTGGTGGAGTTTTATGAGCACTTCTGCCACATACATCTGTAGAAGATGCTTGAGCATCATCACCTATTTCAGACACCTGCTACGAATCAGTCAGAAAGGAAAAGTAACCTAACAATCACTATGTGTTGTGGAGTAACTATGTGTCTGACATAATGCTTGACACAGATCAATGACCAATGAACCTGAATAACTGGAAACTAATCATAACAATTAGATGTCAAAATTGTCTTTCCATGAGAGATTTTTTCCTTCTAATAGTTTCATTTGTACTATAGCAAATTTAAAAGGACTTAGTTTCCCGAATCCACACAGACATTACACTTTTTACAATCACTGTAGACAGAGCGAGCTTGAAGGTGTGTTATTACTAAAGTTATCAGCAATTATATGGGTGAACATTCTGACAAGAATTTCTCAGAGACCAAGCTGAGATCTGAGAGAGGTACTCCCTGTCTTATCCAACCTCAAATTCTCCTCTACACGGAAAGTAAGTTTAGGACAATCACAAACAGAACACCATATTCTATGGGGCCAGGAGATTCTGGTGTGTCTCTTTCTCCCTCACTAGACATTCAGACACTAAGTCTCAAAGCTGGAATGAGACGACTGGGGTCTGACATTCTTTTATGTGTCTCTTCACTGCTCAGAAAGGTTCAGCTCCTACCACAGGCCACTCACACTTTAGCTGAGCACAAACACATGGAAACAGGACTGATTTTCCAACTAGGCTATGGAAATCCCTATTAAAAAGTTGTGGTCAACAACAAAATGGGGCCTGAGAATAAAGAGGAGGGGTAAGAAGGAGGGGAAATAGCAGAACAAAGTATGATACATATGTATAGAAGCACAAATATTGGGCTTGAGATAGAGTTCAGCGGTGGGAGAGGCTTTAGCAGTTTAACCATTTATCACACAAATGAAAAGACTAGAGTTCAGATCCCTAGATCTCTGTAAAACTGTTGAGCAGGTATAATTACAGACCCAGAAGGGAATCCCCCAGAGCAAACAGGACAGCCAGACTAATACTATTTGTATGCTCTAGAGTCCCATAATGGAAGAGTGATCAAGAGTGACTCCAATATTACCTTCAGGCCTCCATATTCACACACATGTGTCCATCCATATGCAAATATGCATACACCCATATGCACACACATATACATGCAAATGAAAAACACCATTATTAAATTCGTTACTTTGTGTGCTAACTAAAAAAATTAATTAAAAATTTTGAGCATTCAGGGAACCTTGTGAAAGAAGAGACTGTAAGATTGTAAGAGCCTAAAGATGGGGAGATATACTGATAGACAAGATACTCCACTTAAGTCTGGGCTTAGGTAGCCAGGATCTCACTGCATTGTGATTGGACCTTACTTGAACTGCACAATGGTTGACGTGTCAACAAGACTCCACAGACTAGCATGGATCTCAGGGGAGATGGCTTCAGACAATAGGATCCTTAGAGGGAAGGGTTTAAACAGATATAATGGAGTTCCTATGTTAGTGAGCAGCCCAAGAAGGGGACCCACGGGTATGCCACAGAATCCTGAACCCTCACTAGAGAAGATGACTCAGAGGGAACTTCTGGTACCATATAAGCTGAAGTTCTGGAAGAAGGGAGAGAGAAGGTGGGAAACACCAAGTGAGGGGAGGGAGGGAGAAAAGGCGAGAGGGAGAGAGGGAGGTGCAGAAGAGAGTACAGAATGGGTGGATAGTAGGGAGGAGGGGTGGGACAAACTGGAGGAAGAAGGAGGGGGTTGAGAGTACCTACCCATTGAGCTTGTATAACTAGGTAAAAAATAAAATAGAAAAAAAATTGAACATTGTGGAGTGCTTCATCAAAGAAACTTCAGGTTTCTAGTGATAACCAGCAAGTGTAGCTTATTATACACACAAAAATACTCTTGCATTGGCTCTCTGTCCCTTACTTTTTACTAAGAGAAAGAACTGAAATATTCAATCGCTATTTTATAGAGTCCTAATTAGTGGAACAAATGTGGGAGGCAGGTATTCATGTGGAACTCTGCTCAGTTTGTTCAAGCAAAGTATGTCCATGTAGTCAGGAAATTTCGTTGCTTTAAAAGCTCTAATACATCTTAGTCAAAAGAAATGTGACTGTTAAGTTGCCCATGTTCCAATAAATTACCTTCCACCCATGCTTGTACAAACATTTTTAATTAAATTCATTGGATGCCAGAGAGGAGAAAAAAAGGAGACTTGAAAGTAGACAGAGGACTTGTTGCAAAGAAGTATTTCAGCTGAAGAGGGAGAGGGATGAGAGGAGAGAGGATAAGGGATGAAATGACTAAAATTCACTATATATATGTATGAAACTTTCATTAAAATAAAAATAAGCAATGTATTACTGGATTATTTTGTTTATAAACTTTTGCAGAAAGAAAGTTCCATTTATTGCCTAATTTTGAAATTCTCTTTTGGTGAGCAAACATAGAATTGGTGCATAATATATTGTAGAGGTTTTTTAGGTCTAACTTCAGCTGAAGTAACAGTTATCACCACAGCCACTATCATCTCTCCGGTTAGCTATACCTAGCAGCCTCCTCTTCATTCAATAAGTTGGGGATTTGTAGCTGGTTCAAATCTGGAAATTGGCTAACAGGCCATGATTCTCTGTTGCTGTGTTCCTTAATTTATTCTGGAGTTTTGCTGCTTATACAGATCAAGCAAGAACTTAGACTTCATATCGTAAGAGACCAGAGTCACTAAAAGGCCAAAAGGAACTCATAAAACTTATTTGACATATGCCCCCGGGACCCAGTGTAACAGGACATTCCAGAAAAACCATAAAAACGTCCCGGGTCTGGATGACAGATATCGCAACTGCCAGATATTGCGACCGCCAGACGCCTCAACCGATGCTTATCTCTACTCCCTTGCCTCTCTTCCCCCTCCAGCCTGAGCATATAAGCTGCACCCCAATCCTAAATAAACGAGACCTTGACAACCATTTGTTTGGCCCCCTCTTTCTTTGTCACCCATCGTTCCCTGCAGGCTCGATCCTCCTCGGACCCACGAATAACTGGTCCTGCTGGACAGGACACATATTTTGCTTATGGAAACATAATAAGTTAGAGTAAGTTTGAAAATAGTAAATAAATTAGATATAGGAAGGAGACAGAAGGTATAAGAAATGAAAAGCAAAATTAAATAGATGAAAGGATAAAGAAGATGGTGAGTGTAGAAAAGTATTATTGCAAGCAAGACATGTTGGTCACCAGGACTATATTACACAAATTGGTGAAAAGGGTGCGACCATACTTAAAGTTCTTCCTTGTCATTTTTTTTCTGTATGTAAAACTTTATAGTGAGAGATGCGGCTGCTCAATTGAATGAATTAAATATTATGAATATAATTGGATCTTAGACCAGCAGGGGTCAGGTGGCAGCACTAAAACACTAAATAAGTATACTTACGGTAATGGACAAACTAGGCAAAGTAATGTCTAAAATGATCTAATTCCTTGGGTTGGTACTGATATTGGTGGTCAGGATCTGGTTAAGTGTTTCCAGCTTCTTGGCCTTTTAATCAAGAATGAAATAAAAGCCCACACAATTTTTCAAAAGTAGCAAAGAAAACTTTTACTCAAAGTAAAGCATAAGGAAAGTCAGGATATACCACAAGGGAGCAGCAGACCACATGAATGAGGAGACTCAAATGCACACTAATGGAGGGAGAAACTGGTGGCTAGGGGGTTCAATATGGGTTGCTCTCCATTTTGATTTAGTCAGTTTCTCTTCCCACAAAGCATCTGACTTTAATCACATGCATGCTCAATCATGTATGTCCACATCATGATGGCAAATAGGGAATTTTCTCTAAAAGCTTACTTGAGGACCTAGCTTAGTCTTATTGTGCCTGCAGTCAAAATCTGATCTGGTCAGATCTGCCCTGCCAGTCATTTTCCCAGGATGTGTTGGCTATACCTTTGAACAGAAACTATCTAAATTTGATGGTTACAAAGAGAAGAGAAATCTATGCCATTGTTTACAGAGGGCTGTCATATAGCCCAATGCAGATAGCAGCCTAAGGTTGCTAGGCACATCATTCAGAGAGGTACTTGCAGACATAGTACATTAAGATAAAGGACTTAAGCTGCTAAATGCATTGCAACAAGTGTGAGGGAAGATAGTATTTAGCCCAAACAAAGAGAGGTCTCAGGTTCCTAAGTTTATCCCTATGCTTGCCTGTCTTGATACTAGCAAATTAATCATGGTGTTTCCAGAAGTAAAATATAAAGCCTACTAAGTTCTTGCTTGATCTGTATGAGCAGCAAAACTCCAGAATAAGTTAAGGAAAGGTTGCCTTAACTCACAGCAACAAAGAATCATGGCCTGTTTGATTTGAACCAGCTACAAATCTCCAACTCATTGAATGAAGAGGAGGCTGCTAGGTATAGCTAAAGGAAGAGATGATAGTGGTTGTGGTGATAACTGTTACTTCAGCTGAAGTTGCTTAAATGGTTAATGTGGGGGAACTATAAAGATTTTGTAAAAACAGAAGTTCAAGTGTACGCTAGGGGAAGGCAATTTCTTTAGTCACATTGGACTCCATAGTTAGAAGTTTGCTTGAAGTCTAATAGAAGCACAGGAGTGCCTCAGGACTGGTAAGAGTTTCTCGAGGTGTGTCAGTCTCCAGATCCCAAATCCTGAATTCTCCAAATAAAAAGAATTCCTTACTTTTATAACTTTTTCCAAAGAACTGGGTGTTCTAAATTAAATGTAGGACTTTATTACAGGGAATGCAAGGAATATGTGACTTGGCGACATTGGTGCTAATAGAATGGGGAATCGGGTAATAACTCCAAAGCAGCAGAGATAAGGATAGACTTGTTTACATGCCTCATGTGACAGCAGCTGGAGATCAGAGGAGGTATGGCTAGGTCTCTTTTGTCCTGGGCAGTAATGTTCCTGTCACACTAGGGAGCCTTACTGCTTTTTTTTTTTAACTCTGTGTGTGTGTGTGTGTGTGTGTGTGTATGTGTGAGTGCGCGCGCACACGTGTGCATGCACGTGCGTGCACGTGTGCATGAACACACACATATGTGGAAGGGTAAGAGGGTGGGGGTATGTGTTTGTGTGCATCAGAGGGCACCATATGTGCCTATAGAAGCCCAAGGATGACTTCGGGAATCACCCCGGATTGCTTCTACCTTCTCTTTGCTTTGTTCTGGCATTTTCACATGGGATCCAGGATCCAAACTCTGGATCTTCTGCTTTCAAGGCAGAGGCTTAACTGCTGTACCATCTCTCTAGCCTGGACCATCCTATTTCAAGGTTAGAAGCCCATGACCTAAAGGAAGCCAGGTCCCCTTGAGGAAGCATCATTAATAATATTGAAAAGCTATAAAATTAACCTTTCTCCCATCTTTCCCCCCAAAGGGATCTGTGACCTTTTAAGAAAGCTAATGCACATTGGAGAAAAGAAAATAATCAGAGCTTTCAGAGATTCCTAGACAATGACTCTGAACTGATTATGACTATGGGAAATCCAAAAGAGTATTGTGACCCTCCTCATAAAGAAGGGGCTCGTGGAAGTTAGGGGACCTATGGCGTTTTTATCAATGTTCTGCTCTCAATGGGTCCCTGAAATCATCCTGCTGTCCCATACATCCACTTGCCGAATGCGTAGTTAGTATAGATATAGTTAGAAGTTAAAAGTTAGTAGAATCAAGACATTGATTTCCTGACCTGTGAAAAGAGAGCTATTATGGTCAGAAAGGCCATTAGAGCTGCCTCTACCAATAGTGAACCAAAAACAATGTTGCATGCCCAAAGAGATTACAGAAATTGGTGCTACGGTCAAGGACTCGAAAAACCAGTGATGGTGTTTCCTACCACATTTCCCTTTAACTTTTTCATTTGGCCTGTGCAGAAGATGGACATCACAGAAAAACAGCAGTTGACTGCTTCAAACTTTATCAAGTAGTGATTCCATTTTCAGTTTCTATACCAGATGCAGTTTCCTTATTTGAGCAAACTAACACATCTGGTACTGAATGCACCTGTTGATCATGCAAATGCTTATGTGCACTTGTTGGTAAATATAATCATGAATCAGTTTGCTTTCCTCTGAAAAGACCAGTAGTATGCATTTATTGTTCTCCTTAAAGTTATATTAATTATCCACCCCCATATTATAACTAACTTAGTTTGCAGACAACTTAATCGCAGGTCTTTTCCATGAGGTATCACTGCATTGATGATATTTTGCTCATAGGACCAAGTGAGCTGTCTGAACTTGTTGGTAAAGAGTATGTGCCTCATAGCATGGAAATAAATCCGATAAAATTTCAGGGGCCTTCTTAATAAAACTTTTAAGAGTCCAGTAATGTGGGCTATGCAGAGATATTCCTTCTAAAGTAAAGGATATATTGTCACATTTGGTTCCTCCCACCTCCAAGAAAGAAGTACAGTGTTTAGTGAGTCTGTTTTGACTTTGGTGGCAACAAATTTCTCACTTTGGTGTGTTACTCTGGCCCACCTACAAAGTAATTCAGAAAGCTGCTATTTTTGAGTGATTCCAGAACAGAAGAGTCTTCAACAGGTAGACTATATGGTCTAGCATACATGACTATACTTGAAGTGTAATAGAAGATACAGATGCTGTTTGGAGTATTTGTCAGGCCTATAGAAGTAAAAATTGGAGGCATCTGGGATTTTGGAGCAAGTCCTTGCCAACATTTGAAGACAACTGTTCTCCCTTTGAAAGACAGCTTTTAGCCTGCCATTAGGTCTTAGTAGAAATTTAATATTGGATAACAGGTCTCCAAGTTACTGAGATCTGAGATGCCCATTGTGAGATGAGTATTATTTAAATGAAGAAGTCATAAAGTTGTGTGTGCTCAGCAATAATAAAATGGAAATGGTATGCATATGTTAGGGTTTGAGTATATCGTGAAGACTCAAATAAGTTATATGAAGAAGTTGTTCAAATGCCTATGGTTTCTATGCTTGTTACAATGCCTTCTATCCCAAAATGTGCACTTATGAATACTTGAAAAACGTTCAGAGTAGATTTCAGGTTTCACACCACCAAAAAGTGAGTACACACACACACACACACACACACACACATATATATATATAAATTTGATTCCACAATGCATATCATAACATCACATGGTATTTTAAATCTACCACTTGTAAGTTGTGATTTGATAAAATATTCTGGTATACAATGGATAAGATACGACTATAGGTGAAAGAAAATGTTACAAACCTAGGAAGAGGTGGAGGTAAGATTGTAAGAGCCTGAAGTGTGACAGTGGTGGGTCATATCGCCTGGACATGACAGGGCTGTGATATCCATAATTTTGTGGCAGATATGCATACTTTCACAAGAACTGCACAGGAGAGATCTCAAGAGCTCCATGCTTCCCTGAGAGACTGATGACGACTAATACTGATAGGGAAGAAAGGAAAGATGTTTTCCTCAATGGTATACCCACTGATATATAATACTTGCTGGAACATCAATCATGTCAGTCACATGATCAAAGGCAAAATACATGAAACACGGTTGGCCACACATGTGAAAAGACTTGAAAAATAGGAGGAAGACTGAGTGGAAATGCAGGGTTGTAAGGGAAAATGGAGGAGGGATGAAATTGGGAATTAAGAATTGAAAATATCATAAATTCTATTTATTCAACACTAAAAATGATAGATATTTATAAACAAACTATAAAACTCAAAAAAGTACTAGGCAGGTCTTAACTGCAATTTCAAAATCCACTTGATAATATTGACAGGAATTGCTATTTATTGTATAGTTGCAAAAAATAACTTCTGGGCTGGAGAGATGGCTCAGAGGTTAAGCCTCTACATCGCAAGCAGAAGGATCTGAGTTTGGATTCTAGATCCCATATAAAAACACCAGGCAGAAAAGGCAGCAGCCTACACTTCTGACTCTGGAAGGTAGAGCCTGGGAAACCCAGAGCAAAGAAAAAAGAAGCTAGACATAGTTCAGGATTATTCTTGGAGTCACCTTTGGTCCTTCACAGGGACACACAGTGCTCTCTGATACACACACACACACACACACACACACACACACACACACACACACACACAAATTAAAAAAATTTTTTATAAATGATTACTAGGTATCAAGTTCTTCCCTCAAGTTCCAAAAATTCATTGCCTTCACATAGTCACTTCTTAAGAAGGACCCAAAGGAATGCTACCATACAGATAATTGTTGATGAAATGAACAGCTCTTTTCTAATCATGAAATTGAAGGACTTTCTCTGTTTTCAGACCATTATGTGATGCTCATGTGCACTGCTCTACCACATGCTTTTGATGAGCTCTGTGAAGTCACTGGAGGCAATGTCCTCATATCCTCAAGGGTGGACAAGGTGAGATCCTCTAGCACTGGAGTGGATGCTTTAGCAACTACAAACACCCACGTTCTCAGTATCTACCCCCCTTAGGCTCTTACTATGAGTTCAATTGCCAAATGAGACTCAACACAGAAAAATGGAAGTCAGCAGTCACCAAGTTTCAAGAAGTTAATGGAGGTGAGATAGCTCAACGGGTAAGGCACCTGCTTGCAAACCTGTCAATCTGATCCCTACTTGCCACACCACCATGTCTCACAAAATATACCAAAGTATACCACTTCCTTAACCATCCCACCATCTTAATCATCTGTCAAAGGACTATCCCCACCCACAATGGGATGGACCTCCCTATCAATCAGACAATTCATTACAAATGTGCCCAGAGCTCCAAGCCTTCAACTGTCAAGTTGACACCTATATCTAACTGTAACGCCCCCATAATGTTCATGCCACTATTACACCAATTGGTACATCTTATTAAGCAGTTCTTATTGGAGCTCTCATGATTCATTACTACATAAGTCTGTTAATGAATATCCTCCCCCAGCAGCCTGTATTGTAACTTTTGGTATTATGAAAGTCAGATCACTTTCTAGTATTATGAAAGCTAGCTAGCAAGGATGAAGCTTCCAGGTCACTTCCACCTTGTTATCTCCATGTCCTGTGGCTGTAGTGTGTAGTATCTTGCACTAAGGTCTTTCGATCAGGTTCTGGTGGGCAACCAAGAACAATGGCTATTGCCTAATCTGCTTAGGGACTTCTAGGATTCCCTGAATAGTTCCTATAAAAGTTTCACACCCTTGGTACCTGGAGTTTTGTGTAGTCCCCTAGGAGCACATCTTTTTTCTTTTATTTTTTGTATGTGTGTGTGTGTGTGTGTGTGTGTGTGAGAGAGAGAGAGAGAGAGAGAGAGAGAGAGAGAGAGCGCACTGTGTATGCCTATGGAAACCCAAGGGTGACTTTGGGAATCACCCTAAATTGAACTATTTCCTCTTTGCTTTTGCTCTGGAGTTTTCCAGGCTCCTCCTTACAGGCCCAAAAGTACCACCATCATTTCCACCTGATTTTTTTACATGAAAATCTGGGATCTGAACTCAGGACCTTCTGCTCGTGTGGTAGAAGCTTAACCCCTGAGCCATCTACTCAGCTCCAGAACACATCATTTCTCGATTTGAGCATCCCTAGTCACTACAGTTTGATACTGACTCAGATTTCATTCTCAATGTTGTAGACAGATTAAGAAGGATAATTTAAACCGTAAGAGATTTCTCACTGAAACTAATTGAGACTCAGTATCTTAGCTCTTTCTTCTCCTAATCAAACTGTATCACTCTCAAGTCTACATGCCACTTCAGGCCTTTTAAATTTTTTTGTATTAGACCACTATTCAGGCAGACATCTAATCCAAAAACCATTATATGTCTCAGTATATTACTTAGACAGGCCATGAAGATCACAGCTATATATCAGGGTAAATCAGGCTCAACTGCATGATTTCTGATTTATCTTCTCACATTAATTGTGGGATTGGATGCATCCTCAAGTCCTTCACAGGATAAAACAATCTAATCACAGCTATTTAAACTGAACTACATGAAGTCTTAAGTCTCTAGCTGCAGTCATATTATATTGCCTGGCACCATGTGTTCATCTGTCAAGATGTTAAAACTGTACCTCTCAGATGGTCCAAATCACTTCCCTACCAGGTGTCATGTTGACAGTATTGTCATAGTTTCACCTCCCTTGTCAAACCAACACCAGATCGCTTTTTAGATACAGTTATCCACTCCTTGTCCCCAAGATCTCATATTCATTTTATGTTATATTTTATAATGTGATAATGTTAATATATTCTAATTTTAAAAGCTCCCATAGTGATTAAAAGTTTAAACATTTTAAAAGCCCACTGTCTCTTCTATATGGGCTCCTATAAGATCAAAAACAAGTTACATGCTTCCAATCTATAATACCAGAGAGTAATCATTCCTATTTCAAAATGGAAGAACCAGGGCACAATAAAGAGTTATCACACCAAAACAAAACGAAAATTCAACAAGAAAAATATGAAAACAATGAAGCTCGATATGTAACATCTATCCTACCACTTATAATCAAGCAGGTTTCAAAAGTTTGGATAGCTCTACCCTTCCAAGTCTGTTATCCACAGGACACACAGCTTTTCTCCAAGTTGGCTCTAACCCATGGCTGCATCCTTCCTCTGCAGACATTCCATGGTTCTGGCATCTCCAGTATCCTGGATTCTGTACTGCAAAATTACTTTCCCTTCCTTATCAGGGACTCCATCCTTGTCATAGAGTGCCAGTCCTCAGTTGCTCACAGTGTCCTCCTCAATCTTGTCTTTTCCGTGCCTGCACAACCAGTACCACCTGGACGATACTGCCAAATCCTGTGGCCATCTGAGAATGGAGCAAACCTGGACTACAGTTGCATGTGTTTCTGTCTGTTAACTCAGAAGACCCATTTTACTAGGCAATTTCAAGGCTTATGTTTTCTCCTTTTAATGAATTTGGATCTTCACAAAATGGAGCCTCCAAAGAATAAGGGTTCACTCTCAGGACTGTCTCTCATTGTCCCAGTGCAGCATAAGAGATTTTTCAGTGTTGATCTATTTGAAAACCAGAGCTGCATTCTAAACACCAGCCTGAATACTCGGCCCTGAGGTTTCCTCTGCCAATCAAATCAGTTCATTATCTTCAAATTCAACTTCACTCAGCTTCTCAGAACACAGGGAGAATGAGGACATATTCTTGTCCAAGTATCACACAAAAGCACAACAGAGTCCTTGTTTTAAAGCCTCTCCTATCAGGCCTTCACAGTCCTTTTCTCACTGTCCTTCAAGTTCCCACCAGAATGTTCCATTAAGCTCTGCTTAAATCATTCAATCACTTTTCCAGCTTCGAGTTCCAAATATTTCCACACTCCTCCCACAAAACAGCCTTAGAGATTTGAAAGGCACACGGTCAGGTCCACTACACCAGTGACCAAACTTCGTGGTACCAATTTCTGTTTCAGTTTTAGTACACACAGTTCAGTACACTGCAACAACATATCTGATGAAAGCAACTATTTCGAGTATCAGAACAACCACGATTTTCTTGCTAGATTGCCTCCTGGGAACCGGCCTTCATGTTTCAAGTGTTTTTATATCCCCTTATTCAGTCATTTAGAGAACAGAAGCTCTGTCTAATCTGACCAACTATTGATTTGTCCACAAAGTGAATCAATAGTACTAGACATGATAGCTGCATAAGCCTAACCCTTGGACACAGAAGACTTGGCTAATAGCTCTGACCAATATTCGGATCATTTTATAGTACCTATTCCATAGGAAAACACAACGGGATAGGACAAGTCCTTCAGCCCATAAGACCTTGAAAGGAAGAGCTAACTCCAAAAGAAAGTTCAAGTGTAGTTGAGAACTTTACAAAAAAGGTTTCCCTATTACCATCATATAAAAGGGAATGGATTGTGTTGGGGAGATAGCACAGTGGGTAGGGTGCTTGTTTGAAAACCTGGCAACCAGATTTTGATTCCTGGAAACCCACATGAGTATGTATGTGTGCCTCCTTCTCCTCCTCCTTTCTATGTCTCTGTCTCTTTCTCTCTCTATCATATATACAATAAAATAATAAAAGAAGAAATGGATAGTTTTCAGAAGTCTTAGGCAGCATTTGTGCAATTAGATATTCTCTTTCTTGTGGCATTCTGATATTGATTTTTTTGTATGAAGGTCATATGAACAGGATGATTGTATGTCTTATATTGTTTCCATCAAGTTACAGTGGGAAAAATTTTGGTGACATGACTAGTGATCTCATTTGCCATTTAAATTCTCTTATTGGCAAATAACAATATGGGACACTAGTGATATTAAGATTTAGCATAACTATAGTTTCTTCTGGAATAAAGTGGGACACTATTTTGCATTTTAACTTTGTTTTTTTTTTTTTAGAGTCTGCTCAGTCAGACTACATGCAATCATTCCACAAATGACCAATATTTATCTATAGATAACTACTTCCCCAGCATCAGGTCAAAAATAAATTGATCCCTGGGATCCTGGGATCTCTCAATCCTAGCTAACTGCAGTAGCCCACCAAAAGGCCACTTAGATGTCTGTAAATGGGTACCAACCACTGGAATAAATGTTAATGGGTGAAGGCTACTACTTTCTATGATAAACCAACCTGTACTTAGAACTACCGACAAACTGGTGGGTTGGGATACAGTGGTGGCTGCCATACCAGAAACTCAGTTTGCTAGTGTTTCGGATTTCCTGTCTTTTCCTGTCTTATCAGACATCCTTATCATGTGCCTTCATGGCAGTAGGAAGTGGTTCATGGCTCTAGTGTGAGAAAGTTATTCACATCTGGGCTAATCAAAAAATAGAAATGATGGAATCCTGGCAGTCATTTCACTTTTTCATTTTCCACTTTTTATTTAGTTTGGAATCTCAGCCTGTGGGGAAGGTATTACTCAGTTTCAGATTGGATGTTCCCTCTTTTCTGGAAACACTCTCAAAGACATGTTCAGGAGTGTCATTTTCCAGAGAATTGTAAATCCAGTCAAGTTGGCAATCTCACACGCTTAGCATAAACTTGCCACCTGTATCTAACAATGGCATGTCACTCCTTGTCAACACAAAGACATATCACTTTTAAACTGTAACCTTCAACTTTTGCCCATAGAGGTTAAATTTTAATTTGCTACTGTTAATCTTTTGAGTCTCTGTTACATTATTCCAGAATTTTCATGACCCAAAACAGCTACTTCTTCTTTCTCCATGCTTTTCATCCTTAGACTATATGGACTTTCTTTTTCTTAAAACTTCAGATAAATATGGGACTTTGTATGTCTGGCTTCAGTAACATAAAATTTAATATATATTTGCATAGCTATTGGCATTAAAGCTTACCATAATGATTTTGATATTCATCCATATTGTTGCATATATTTGTGCTTTATTTCTTTTATGGATAAATAATATTCCACTATATGAATCAATTAAATTTTGCTTGCCTATTTGTCCAATGGCCAGTGGTCAATTCTATTCTTGAAACCCTTGTATTTATACAAAAGATTTTACTTGTGGAAAATTCAAACTGAAAAAAAATCATAAAACCATAATTCAGAAAATCAGAGACTCTACATCAACCACCTGGAACCAGACCAGCCTAATATCTCCCCATCCCAAAGCTCAGGGAAATTTGCAGAAGAGGGGGCAGTAAGATTGTGAGAGCCTAAAGATGGGGAGGAGCAACAATATGCAAGATACCATACAAGTTAGGGCCGAAGTAATCATAATAGGACTTTGCATGACCTGAGCAATTACCAACATATCATTGAACCCTCAAAGTCTAGCTTGGATCACAGGCACTAGGATCCTTAGAGGCAAGGGATTAACAGCCACAATAGTGTTCCTATGCTAAAGGGGAGCACAAAAATGAGCTCTAGGCAATGCCACTGAGTTCTTACACCTCATCAGAGAGGAGGACCCAGAGGGAAGTTTGACATGCACACTAAAGGATGCTCCAGGAATGGGGGGGGAGCACTGGGAGAAAGAGAGGGAGGGGGAAAAGGAAAAGGAAAAGGGGGGAGGGAGCAAGGGGCTCCAGGAAGGGGTGGAGGGAGGGAGGGGAATGGGGTACTTATCAACTTTGTAAGAGTGGAAGAAATAAAAAAATTCACGCTAGTAATAGGTGACTATTTTCAACTCATATTTTATCCTTTGTAGATAGAAAAAGTATAAGGATATGCAACAATATACTGAGTATATCAGAAAAATTAGGAAATTAAATTTAAGACCACAAGAAAGGGAACAAGTGTTTTATTCTCTCTTACAATAGCCTAGTTACAGTTCCTTGTCCAGTTTGACAGGAGAGCACACATGAAAACTAAGAGCTGAGGGAACTGGACGCCTTATCCATATAATGGCTGAGAGAGAAATGATCCTTACTTAGCATACCAGCATGTCTAGCCAAGGATATAAATCTTCCTCTACCAGCTCTATGTATTTCATTCAAATGTATGAGACTTATTCCCACCAATCCCGAGCTGGACTTTCCACATCAACTAGCCAATCTTTTGTACGTTCGTTCTGGGTTTAACTCGACTACTAATTCTCTACAAATGTGCTCAGAGCTCAAACTTTCAGCTGTCAAGTTGATACCTGTATCTAACTATGAACTTTCAGTACTTGTCAACTTGACACAAAGACATATCACTTTTAAACCTTCAGTCCTTGTCCCCATAGATGTTAAATTTATCTTATAATAAAAATTTTGCATTTATTAATTTTAAAAATCTGAAATGGAAAGTTTTAATTATACAGTTTTAAAATGCCAATCACTAAAGGTTCAGTTATTGAAGTATTAGAACCAAAAGTCTCTTTTAAAAAAATTAAAATCTCTTATCCATAAGGTCTTGTCAAAAATCAAATCAAGTTAAGTACTTCCACAAAGAATAAACATTAAAGTGGAAGCATTAGATCAGAGCAAATTAAGACTAAAGTCCAACAAGTCAAGTGCCATATCCTGTAGTTCAAGCTCCATGTTCTGTTGCTCATCACATAGTCAAAGTGGCTCAAAGATTCTGAGTAATCCCAGTCCCTCTTTGAAGCTCAAAGTTGCACAAGCAGTGTTTCTCTGAACCAGATTGAATTTATTCACAGTAGTCCTTAACACACATCCCACAGTTCTGGCATCTCCAACAATACTCTGGGTTTGCCTCTTTAGTGCAGAAACAGATAATTTATAAAGCAAAATAAAACAAGAGCAAAGGAAAAAAAAGCTTTTCCTTTCTTTGCAAAAACTCCAAACCTGCCATGTGGTGACAAGCTTCAGTCATTATGAACCTCTCAGTCTTCTTTTTATTTCATAAGCTTGAAGTTTTCTTTTTGCTTTTTTAATTTTTAAAATTATTTTATTTTTCTTGTTTTACAAGCATATTGAGTACTCATCCCTGCTTCCCTCCATTCCCCTTCCTCCCATTACCCTCCCGTTCCTTCATCAATCCATCCACTCCCTCCCACCCTCCTGTCTGTCTATGGACCAAAGGGTTTGCTCTGACTTGTCTGCCTCTTGTGACATACAAAATTGCCTCTCTTTGAGCCACTCCACTTATAAGAGCATTTCTCTTCACTCATCCAACTTTAGTCCCCAAGATTTCCTCTCTAATGTTCTCTCTTGAGTTCCTCTATAGTCTATGGGGACATGTTGGAATGTTAGTCATTATGCAGGTCTGGTAAGGACAAGTCTCACTGTAGTGAGTTCCTAGATGCAGCATTCTTGCTTTGAATGGAATGCTTTGTCCAACAGTGAACCTTGCCATGTTTAGGTTCTTACAACCTCACTGCCCCCTCTTCTGTGAGGTTTCTAAAGCCTTAGAATGGGAAAGATCGGATTGGCCTGATTCTAGGCGGACCTTGCTAAGTTGCTGGTATACTGCTATTATGGCTGGTTTTTGCTGTCCAACTTCACTGCTCTTCTACTGCCCTAGGCTGCATCCTGTTGATATCCTCAATGGAGATTGTTGTAGAAGAAGATTTCTAGGCTGAGTGTTAAGTGTTCTTCAAAGCTATGGGTATAATAGCAGCTATTTACAGAGCAGTTTGATATACTGTTTTCCTATCTATAGGTTCATCGACTATTTTTCCCTATCTATCTATATCCTTCCCTTTTTTTAGGTTCTTAGTCTAATTAGCAGTAACAGGAATGTGTTCCATTCTGATAAGTGGGTCTTGAGACTAATCAGAAAGCTGCTAGTTGTCTCTTTGATACTTATATCACTATTACATTGATGGTCACCTGTTGCCATGATGATTATTATTGCAACTTGCAGATCTCATGAGCTTATGAGGCCTGTGAATATTTCTCTCCCCCACTAGCTTCAACTGTACTCCTTGGTACTGTGTATGCCATCCAGTGAAGAGGAAGTTCTCCCAAGTTCTATATTTTGCCCATATTCTGTGATCCATATGTACATCTTCAGTAATAGGGTCTTACTAATGGTTTTTTTGGAGAGCAACCAAGAGGAATGGCAAAAGCCTATAATGTTTCGAGGTTTTTGAGATCTCTATGACCAACATTTTGCGTCACAATCCTGTTATTCTAGTATGTTTTTGTCCCTGGGTTCTAAGTGGATCATCTCAGGGTTTTTTTCCCTCTGTTTTCCTCATTGTATGCTTCTGTACATAGGGACTTCTCATTCGTGTTCCTTCCTTTAAAAGAAAAGAATTTTTGACATATTACTAGCATAGGAAGTTCCTTTGGGATTACATCCCACAATCTTAGGATTTTTTTTTTTTAATTTTTTTTTTTATTATTATTATTTATTCAACTGTGTGTATGTGCGCGCGCGTGTCTGTGTGTGTGTGTATGTGTGTGTAGAACCACGGACGAATTGGCGAACCACCATGGACGCCTCCACCTCCTTCTGCCCCGGGATTCACAGGCTTCGCCCTACCAGGACCAGAAGCGCAGGCCGCCCCCGCTTCCGTCTGGCGTCTATACGTGGGATCTGGGATCCGAACTCGGGACCTTCCGCCTGCAAGGCGGAGGCTTAACCCCTGAGCCACCTCTCCAGCCCTCTTAGGATTTTTTTTAATAAGTCCTAGTGTACCACCTATCTCTGATACCCTCATTTCCCACTATGCATTTGTCCTAATTATTCCCTCTCTCCCCCTACTGGTCATGGTATTCTAAATCTCCACTTTAAAAGGTTTCACCCTAACCATTCCTTCCAACCTTCCCACTCATTGTCCCTTTTGAATTTTCTGGCTCATACAATGATTCCAATTCAAAAACATTGATACATTGACAAGAATATAAGTACTAACATCCACAGATAAGAGACAACATGCGGTACATGATATACCTCACTTAACATTAAATTTTCCAGTTCTACCCATTTACCAGCAAATTCCACAAATCTCATCCTTTCTGATGGCTGAGTAATATTCCATTGTGTATATATACTGTATTTTTATTATCCATGCCTCTGTTGATGGACATGTTAGCTGATTCCATTTTCTTGCTATTGTGAATAGAACATAGATAAACAAGTAACATTAAACCTACAGAGAGTAATGTTAAACCTGAAGATTTTTGAAGCTTGTTATTTCCCTTCCAGAAGTTTCTCTTAGCAATGAACAGTGGTCAGCAGACAATAGATGACTGTATGACGATCAGCCCCAGGTGTAATACTCTATCCTTTCCCTCAAGGATCAGGAATTATAAACTAAAAAAAAAAACTTGTAAATGCTCAAATAGTAGAGAAGGCATAAAGTGGCAAGTGAAGTCTCCCAAATTTTTTAAATTTATATTTATTTTTCCCCAATCATACAAGCTCAATAGATAACCCGTGCTCTGCCTCCCTCCCCCTTCCCCAGTCCTCCCTTGCACCCTTCCCCCCCTTTTCCACTTCCTTTCACCCCCTCTTCCTCCTCTTCTCCCAGTGCCTCTCCTCCATCTCCCCTCCCATTCCCTGGAGCATCCTTTTGTGTGAATACCAAACTTCCCTCTGAGTCCTCTACAGCTAGTGAGGTGTAAGGACTCAGTGGTATTGCCCAGAGCCCTTTCTTGGGCTCCCCTTTAGTATGGGAACACTATTATGACTGTTAATCCCTTGCCTCTAGGATCCTAGTGCCTGTAATCCATGCTAGACTTTGGGGGGGTCGTTGACTTGTCAGTCATTACGCAGCTCATGCAAAGTCCGATTATGGCTACTGCAGCCCTAACTTGTGTGGAATATCTTGCGTATAGTTAGTTGCTCCTCCTCATCTTTAGGCTCTTACAATCTTGCCGCCCCCTCTTCCGCAAGTTTCCCTGAACTTGAGTATGAAAGTCTCTCAAATTTTTTAAGCTCTTCTGTGAAAACCTCTAGAAATAATCATAAGTAATTGTATCTGGAATATATTTTTTAAAAATTAAATTTAAAAACTTGATTGTGAAAGTGACTTTATCTCTGAAGCCTTTTCACAATAGTCAATTTATGGAATCATCTTAGGTGCCCATCAGCCAATGAATGGGTAATGAAAATGTGGTTTATTTACCAATAATGGAGTTTTATTAATCCATAAATAATGAAATCATGAAATTTTCAGGAAAATGTTTGCAATAGGATATCATATGTTAAGTGAAATTGATTCAGAAAAACAAGTCTCAATTTGTCTCATAGGTGGAATTAGAGAAAAAAAGAACTTGGAAGTAAAAGATGAATAATTCAAGTTATGGCAGGAAATAGATGAAGGAAGGAGTAGCTGAAGGAAAGAGACAAAAAAAGAGGAGGAGGAGGAGAGAAGGAAATAGAGCATCAAATATAAAGTATGTTACAGGCATGTATAAAAATAAGCAAATCCCATTACACTGAATATGCTGATTAATATGTAAACAAAGTGAAACTAGGCAAAATTGTACAAATATGTATATACTATGCTCTTCTACTCCCACTATGTAATTGTCACATGAATAAACTTAAATCCAACAGAATGAGCTGTGATTCTACTATAATATTCTTAAAGTAAATCTTATGTACTCTTTAAAATATTGCAAAATGATATTTTTGTTATGAGGAGCAGAGATTAAAGTATTGATGATAAGTGTTGGAAACAGATGGAAGAGATAAATTTTCCATGGATTGATTGGGAAATAATTTTGAATGTCAGTTAGGTAATATATGATGGAATTTGTTAATCTCCATGAAAAGAATAAAAACAGCTCCTGAGATCAAAGAGCTGGTCTTACATTCATAACTAGACCTTGGAGTTCTTCAGTTGAACATAATTTCACAGAACATTAGCAACAGATAAAGCCACTCTGTCGCTGTGACATATCAAGATTAAAAACAACCCTATGTGTAACCATGTATGAACACAGAAAACACTGTCCCATTTACAAAAAATGGTAAAACACTCCATTCTAGATAATGGAAGTGACATCTGCTTATTATCAACCAAAACTTTAGTCTTAGCCAGTTTTTGCCTCTTGAATTAGTTTTATTTATATTATTATTCAGACTTTTTAGTAGTATTCAATTTACCATAAAACCCTACTCCTTTAAACCTTTCCCCAAATCACCTATCGGTCCCAATTCTATAATAAGCCATTGTTTAAACCCTTTGTAAATCACCCTTAAAATTCCCATGATGTGTGCTCTTCCATTGTGTTCATAAATCTTTGTTCAGATACAAACATGTATCAGGTGGTTTTCCTATCAAGGGAACTTCAATTCAGGACGGGAGTACCAATTGAGATTGTATGATTAGGAAAAAAATAAAATGTGGGAGAAAAAGAAAAAAAAAAAGATCTCCAGGAAACCAGTTCTACTTTAGGGAATACCTTACATAAATACTAAGAGATGTGAAGATATGAGCAAAGATGCTCAATGTGGGCTCAATTCTCACATGGAAAAGTACTATAAAAGTCATCACCAAGTAACTTATTAAACACCATTTAAAACAAGCCATATGAAAGAATATATGTAGCTTCTGAAAACAATGTTGTATAAAAACCAAGTACTGCTGAGAGAAGTTAAAAGATACCTAGGGAAATAGAGAATAATATTTGTTATGGGCTGGAATATCCTCACATGTCAGTTATTGTCAAAATTATTTGATTCAAAGCTACAGCAATCAAATCACAGTTGGAGTTTTGTAAGCAATTGACAAGTTGGTTTCTAAATTCGCATGGGAATGTAAAGGTAAAAAACGAAAACTGAAAAACAATACAGGTAGAAGATTTAGAAGATTTACATCTTGATCTCATGATATTATAAAACTATAGTAATTAGGAAATAATAGTTGAGAGGTCTGTGTGAGGCCGGGATTGCAGGTCTCTATTCCCTATGATGGGGTTTGCTAAAGTTGTAAAGAATAAGGCTTACTTTAAGAGATACCAAGTGAAGTACAGAAGATGACAGGAGGGTGAAACTGACTACTATGCTCACAAACATCTGGTGATTCAGGACAAAAACAACTACAACACACCCAAATACAGGATGATAGTTTGTGTAACAGAGATATCATTTGTCAAACTGCTTATGCCCGTATAGAAGGGGATGTGATAGTCTGTGCAGCATATGCACATGAACTATCAAAGTACGGTGTGAAAGTTGGCCTCACAAATTATGCTGCTGCCTGTTATAATGGCCTGTTGCTGGCCCACAGGCTTCTCAATAGATTTGGCATGGACAAGATCTATGAGCGGAACCAAGTGTAGGTGATTGGAGATGAATACAATGAGGAAAGCATCGATGGTGAGCCTGGTGCCTTTGCTTCCTATTTGGATACAGGTCTTCCCAGGACTACAACCGGCAACGAAGTTTTTGGCACCCCTAAAGAAGCTGTGGATGGTGGCTTGTCTATGCCTAACAGCATCAAACGATTCCCTGGCTATGATTCTGAAAGCAATGAGTTCAATGTAGAAGTGCATCGAAAACACAACAGTTACTCTTAACTATTGCTGTGAGAGAACACTCAATCAACTTAAGGGAGAAAGGGAAGTTTATTCAGCTTATAGTTCCAGAGAGAAGGTTCAGTCTCTCAAAGCAGAGGTGGCATGGCTGGCTAGCAAAGCTGGAGGAAGCTAAGTCACTGCAGACATCTTGGAAGCTGAGAGCTGCAGACTGCTTGCAGCAAAGGCAGACTTCTCCTAGAAGTAGGGTGGGACTAATCCACCTCAAGGCCCACCCCTTGTGACTGCCTTCCTCCAGCAAGGTCCACCTCTCAAGATACCATGACCTTGCCAAACATATGAGACTGTGGGGGACACATTTCAAGCCATGATATTCCACTCTTGACCCCCACAGGCTCATTGCCATCTCATTAAGCAAACCATACTCAGTTCAACTTTAAAAGTCTTCATAGACACATCAGTAGTCCCAACACAGTCCAAAAGTCCAAAGTCACAAGCCTCCTGTAAAATCAAAATACAAGTTACATACTTTCAACATACAATGGCACAGAATAAACATTTCCATTCCAAAAGGAAGGAATGGGAGCATATGCAGGAAAGATCAGTCCATAACAAGACTGAAAACCAGCAGGACCATCCCCAAATCATGTAGCTCCAAGTCCAACAGTTGAGCCTCTACTTGAAATCATCTCAGTTCCAAAGGGCTTTGGTTCCACCCCTCCAATGCAGCTGCCCATAGAGTATGTTGGTCTCTTTTTTTTTTTTTTTAATTTTTTTTTATTCAATTGTGTGTGTGTGTGTATGTATGTGTGCATGTGCGTCAGTGTGTATGTAGAACCACAGACGAATTCGGGAACCACCATGGACTCCTCCATTTCCTCCGCCCCAGGATTCACAGGCTCTGCCCTACCAGGACCAGAAGCGCAGGCTGTCCCCGCTTCCACCTGGCGTCTATACGTGGGATCTGGGATCCAAACTCAGGACCTTCCGCCTGCAAGGCAGAGGATTAACCCCTGAGCCACCTCTCCAGCCCTATGTTGGTCTCTTGAGCTGTCCTCCCAGGGTATACAGCTCTCCTTGGCAGGTGTCCCACATTGTGTATGGAATTTCTAACATCTTTATTTCTCAATGGCAAACTAAGCTTTAATTCCACAGCACAAACTGCCCTTCTTGGGCCTCTAAACTGCAGGTTTCTTACCTTATGATGCCTGGATTCTGCCAATTTTTGAAATCTTGGAGAAGGACTCTGTGATCTCCTCCCTCTTGCATCAGTGATGCCTCTAAAACCAGAACCATGTGGATGACTTTGCCAAGACTGGCCCTCTTGAATCACAGCTGATTCTGCTTCTCTATGCTGACCATCTCTTTCACTCCTGAGCAGATGCTTTGTAATAAAAACCAGCTCTTGCTTTGGAACTCTACCCTTTACCGCCAGTCTTCTGAAAGGATTTGCATTCTTATGAGTGGGAGCCTTCCCTGAGGATCTTGCCCTCAAGCTAGGGCCTCTCCTATTATTCAAACTGAGATCAGGCTTTGATTTACAAATGGAGCTAATCTCTCTAACAGCCATTTTGTTCCCTGCTTCTTCCTGGTTCAACTCTTTAAATTTGGCATTGTATTTTTCATCATCAGATCTTAGTTTTTGCTTCTTCCTGCCTGATTCTTTGCTCTTTTTCATAACTCTGAAGAAAACTAAAAAGTAGCCATATCACATTGTCAAGACTACATTGCTTTGAAATTTTCTCCGCCAAGAACTCCAACTTAACTTCAGGCAAGCTTTCGGGACAAAGGCAAAACTTCACTAAACTCTTGGACAACACATGGTTCCATGTGTCACTCGTCCAGTTGCAAACACAGTCTCTGTTCCTTTCTGGACCATCACAAGCTGGGCTTCCACTGCCTGCGTCTCTCACAGCTTTGCTCTCTGAGCTCTCGTGAGAAAGGCCCATTTGGCCCCTTCATCAAGAGGCAAAGACTTTCCTAGCACTAAGTCCCAAAGTTCTCCATATTTCTCCCAACAAACAGTTCCAAAGGCACACTAGCCACATCACAGCATTAGCCATACTTCTGGGTACCAACTTCTCTCAGCTTCACAAACAATTTCACTTTGTGGTACCACCAGCTGTTCTTAATCTCACAACAATACCCCACTCCTGGTACCAATTTCTGTAACAGTTACTCTTAACTATTGCTGTGAGAGAACACTCAAAGTCAATCAACTTAAGGGATAAAGGGAGGTTTATTCAGCTTACGGTTCCAGAGGGAAGGTACAGTCTCTCAAAGCAGAGGTGGCATGGCTGGCTAGCCAAAGCTGGAGGAAGCTAAGTCACCACAGACATCTTGGAAGCTGAGAGCTACAGACTGCTTGCAGCAAAGGCAGACTTCTCCTAGAAGTAGGGTGGGACTAATCCACCTCAAGGCCCACCCCTTGTGACTGCCTTCCTCCAGCAAGGTTCCACCTCTCAAGATACCATGACCTTCCCAAACATATAAGACTGTGGGGGACACATTTCAAACCATGACAATGGGTAAAAATGTTGCAGATTATATGTGTTAGTTACATGATGGAAGAAGGTGAAGATGCTTATAAGAAACAATTCTTTCAGTACATAAAAAACAACATAACCCCAGAAATGATGGAGGAGATGTATAAGAAAGTTCGTCGCAGGTGGATCCCATGTGTCTCCGGTAGACCCGTCACCTTTGTAGTGAACACCAGTGCCAGCACCATGCCCATTGCACCTTCTTTAGTCTTGATTGTCCTTCTCGCATTTATTGGTGTATTAAAATGACTGAATATGAACATTAAGGACTCCATGAACCTGGGCTAATGGGAGACTGTAGCGAAAATGAAGACCCACCAAGGACATCTTGGGATTTGGGGGAGGGGGGAGGAAAGCTTGGGGGGAGGAAAATGACTAATGAAGCTAATTAAGAGAAGCATTCAAATCTGCTTTCTACCCTCACTAACAATTAGCAGGGCACCAGTCAGAGTTTGTACCCTGTGTTTTACCTTAACAACATTCTACTTGCTCTTTGTATATTTAAGTGTTGTAAGGAAACGTGTTTCAATCAAACTGAACATGAGTTCAAAGGAAAAAGTTGTGGCTTTTGTGATATTCTATCACAAACACTTTTATTGTATCTCTGTAAAATACAATGTATGTATGCATGTAAGTGTTTTTGTCCTGATGTTGCTACTCCCATGGCAAAGATTAAAAGAAAAAAAAAAAGAAAAAAATTGAAAAAAAATGAAGCTCATAGCAGCTACTGTGTAGAAATCCCCCCTACTTCTAATTTGCTGAATGAAGAAAAAATATCTTTTATTTGTGATATTTTCAGAGACATTTGCTCTAGTATGGTGTATTTAAATAATAAAAACTTAAAAGAAAAAAAAAAAAAAGAAAGTTCGCACTGCTGTGAGAGAACCCGGGCTATGAAAAGTCCAAGAAAGAGATAAAGAAAAAGAGGTGGAACCATCCCAAAATGTCCCTTGCCTGGGAGAAAGATCAGATAGCTCGAAAGAAGGCAAGTTTCCTCAGAGCTCAAGAAAAGGCTGCTGAGGGTTCAAGCAGTTTTCTATAAAGATTCTTTTTCATATAAACAATAAACTTGCTGATCAAGCCAAAAAAAAAAAAAAAAGAAATAGTAGTTGAGTTAGGAGGAAATATTTGCAAAAGATTTATTTAACATGTTTATATCTATTAAGTGTAAAAAAATCTTTTTAAAAAACTGGGTATGGTGGCTTATGTATAGTCTCAGTTCTTGGGAGGCTGAGGAAAAAGAATTGCTGTGCCTTTAAAGTTAGTTTGCCTTAATAGGAAGACCCTACAACAAGCATCTCTGAAAATCAATAAAAACTACAATTTGAGAGTAGGCCACCCACTGTTGACCATGAAAGAAAATGGCAGCTCTGAATCATTTAATTGTGCCTAAAGGGTTATTTTCAACTTCATCCAGAAAGAGCAATAAATGTGTTTTGAAAAAATTTGAAAATCAAAATTAAAAACATACAAAAATTTACAAATACCTCACTAATTATATGAATGGCAAATAAGTATATGAAAAGACATTCCATATCATTGTCAGGTAAATGAAAATTAGAACCACTATGGTATATGGATGAAATTAGAAACTGGCCATAGCAAATATTAGCAAGGAAAGGAATAACTTTCTTACCCTGCTTTTGCAATGTAAAATGGTGCTATTCTCAAAAAAGTAGGTTAAAACATATACTTACTGTATTATCTAACCACACCACTAGTTAATTAAAAAGTTATAAAAATATTTACCGACAGAAATACTTGTACATGAATTCCTATAGCAGTTTTATTTGTAATTATATATGTAGTATGCTTCAATACTTGGCAATGAAATGGAATGAACTATTGAGGCATATTACATGGATGAAACTCAAATAAGTGAGTAAAATAAGCCAGACACTCCCTCCCAAGAGTATACACTACGCTACATTTTCTTTATATATATATATAATTACAGAAAATGATTGTGTTTTCAGGAAACAAATTCAAAGTTGCCTCAGGACAGGACCAAGGTGGGAAGTAGGCATTACACAGAGGCATTTTGGATAATGGTTATGTTCAGTATTTTGGTTGTGGTTATAAGTCTGTAGATTTTATTACATTTTACTTGCCTAGTTATATAAGCACAATAGGTACCACCTTCTTCTCCTTCCCTCCTCCCATCCCCCATGTTGCCTCCCCCATTGCACTTTCCCCCCATTCCCACTCTACCCTCTCCTTCTACCCCCTTTTCCTTTCTTCCTCCTCTCTTGGTGTTTCCTGCCTTCTCTCTCCCATTCTCCAGAACATCTGTTTATGTGGGCACTGAATTTCCCTCTGAGTTGTCTATACTAGTAAAGGTTCAGGTCTCAGTGGTATAGCTTGGGGCTCCTTCTTGGGCTGCCAGCTAGTATGGGAACTCTATTATGTCTGTTTAACCCCTTGCCTTTAAGGATCCTACTGCCTGAAGCCTTCACCCCTGTGATCCATTCTAGACTTTGGGGGGTTGTTGACATATCAGCCATTGTGCAGGTCAGGCAAGGTCCAATCACATTGTGGCTATATCCTGGCTGTTGCAACCCTGACTTGTGTGAAGTATCTTGCATATCGTTGGTCCTCCCCATCTTTAGGCTCTTACAATCTTTCTGCCCCTTCTTCCATAAGGTTCCCTGAGCTTTAAGATGGGGAGAGATTTGGCTGGTCTGGTTCCAGGTGAATATTGTAGGGTCTCTGTTCTGAATTATGGTTTGTTGTTGTTTGCAGTTTTGCTGTTCCTGCACTGCCCTTAGCTGCATCCCGATTGGTTGTCAAGGCATCTCCTCCATTATACACTTTTTGACGGATTCAAAAACTTCACTAGGGCTCTCTGTTTTACAAACTTACAAGTATTGAGACTCAGCTGATTAATATGAAACACAAAAGACTAAACACTAAAAACACTAAAAATTGTGACAGGGAGCAAAGATGTATACTGTTTGAGATACAAGATAAGTGATCTCATAAAAAGCTTACATCTATCAGCCAAAACTTTGTACTATAACAAAGGAAACATAGTGAAGGCCGGATCATAAGAAAATTGTGCACCTGTTTACAATAGCAAAGTCATGGAATCAACCCAAATGTCCAACAGTTGACGAGTGGATAAGGAAACTGTGGTACATCTATACAATGGAGTACTACTCAGCCATCAAAAATGATGAATTACTGGAATTTGCCGGGAAATGGATGCCATTAGAAACAATTATATTAAGTGAAGTATCCCAGACCCAGGAAATTAAGCACCGTATGTACTCCCTAATAGGTGGCTCCTAGTACCAAACCCACCCAGCCCACCTAGAGACAGTAATTGCAAGGATTAAGAACAGGAGGGATGGGGTTGAAAGGCCACACCAGAAACAAGGAGAGAAGGGACCATGTTACAGCAGAGAAAATAGGCCTCCATCAAGGACTCAAATAAGTAATGAGACATCTGATTAAGTTCACAGACTTTTGTTCCTGATCATTTACTAGTGAGGGGGTATGATCTCACCAGAAGAGGAGGGCATATAGTCTGGCAGATAAAAAGTAACCATTGTCCCCCCTTTGCACCCCACCCCGCTCCGCTGGTAGGGACGCGCGGGGTCCAGCTGGGCCTCACCCAGTGCCCTAGGGGGTAAGTCTCCGCCCCGCGCACTGCCCACCAGAACCCCAGGTCGGCCCACAGGGACCCGGCTCCGACTCCCACCATCCAGCCAGAGCCCCGCGCCAGGGGCCGAGGAACGAGGAGGACTTCCCCCTGCGCCCAGACCCCGCCCCAGCTACCCTCGGGTTAAATAGCTCCACGCCATCGCCCCCATCCCCCCTTTGCACCCCACCCCGCTCGGTCAGTCCGGATGCGAGCGGTCCAGCCAGGCCTCACCCCACGCCCTAGGTAAGTCCCCGTTCGGGCCCCGCCCACCAGGACCCCCGGCCAAATAATTCAGTTTAGTGAAATTGAGAGATCTTAAGAGTTAAAATGACAATGCCAAAGTCAAAGTGCAAATCCATGAGAAGCAACAATCAAGTAAACAAATTTCCCACTGAAGAAATTAATCCCATAAGGTTAGACTCCAACAAGAACAAACCCGCGGAAAAAGGACAAGAAAGCCTCACCCAGGATAAGGTCTTTCAAAATATGATCATTACCATGTTCAATACTATGAAAGAGGAAATCTGGGAGGAATTACATAATCGAATCAATCGCTTTGAAGAGGAACACAACAGACATCTGGAGGAGTTGAGAAAAACAGTGCAAGAAACAAAAACTGGCATAGAGCAGTTAAAACAAACTCAAGCAGAGTTTAAAACTGAGCTAAAAGACAAGTTATCTTCAACCCAGAACGCCACAGAGAGTCTTATCAACAGAACTAACGAAGCAGAAAACAGAATTTCAGACCTTGAAGATAAAGTGGGAGTACTAACCAGCTCAATGGAAGAGGTTGTTAAAGCCAAAAAGATACTTGAGAGAAATATCCAAGAGATATGGGACACCCTGAAGAAGCCTAACATGCGTATTCATGGAATACCAGAGCAAGAATCTCAAAATACCACCCCTGAGGAAATTTTTCAAACGATCATCAAGGAAAACGTTCCTCATCTAAAAAAAGAGAGGCCCATCCATACACAAGAGGCATTCCGCACCCCAAACAGATAGGACCAAAATAGAAGCACCCCACGGCAACTAATAGTTAAAACACTCCACATTCAAGATAAAGAACTGGTGCTGAGAGCTTCAAGGGAGAAAAAACAAGTCACTTTTAAAGGTAAACCTATTAAAATAACAAATGACTTCTCAGTCGAAACAGTAAAAGCAAGAAGAGCTTGGAGAGACATACTTCAAGTATTGAATGAGCAAAAATGTCAACCCAGGCTGATTTACCCTGCAAAACTATAAGTCATGATCGAGGGAGAAAGAAAAATTTTCCAGCACAAAGACATCTTTAAGGGATACATGTCCACCAAACCAGGCCTTCAAAAAATGCTAGAAATGATACTCAAGCGTGGAGAAAAAAACAGGCATATCCAGGAGAACAGAAGGCAAGTATAACATCATTAAAAACGAAGCAATATACTTATAAAAGCTACTAAACATAATAAATGTTTGGAATTAACAGTAGTTTCTCCATTATAACACTAAATGTTAATGGACTTAATTCACCGATCAAGAGACACAGATTACAAACTTGGATTAAAAATCACAATCCATCAATCTGCTGCCTGCAGGAAACCCATCTCACCACAAAAGATAAGCACGCTCTAAAAATAAAAGGCTGGTCAACAATTCTACAAGCAAATGGAAGCAGAAAACAGGCAGGGGTAGCCATTATGCTATCAGACAAAGTGGACTTCAAACCAAAGAAAATTATAAGAGACACGGATGAATACTACATTTTAGTCACAGGTATAATTCACCAGGAAGACTTCACAATACTGAACATATATGCACCCAATACAGGCCCCTCCACCTTCATGAAGAAAACCCTACAGCGTCTAAAGCAAGAAATCAATCCCCAAACGATAATTCTTGGGGACTTCAACACCGCCCTCTCAACATGGGATAGATCAACAGGTCAAAAGCTTAACAGAGACACTTTGGAACTTAATCGAACCCTGAAAGAAATGGACCTTACAGATCTCTATCGAACTTTTCACCCACGCACCAAAGAATACACATTTTTCTCAGCAGCACACGGAACTTTCTCCAAAATAGATCACATATTGGGCCACAAAATGAATCTACACATATACAAGAAATTCTAACCTGTGCCCTATCAGACCACCACGGCCTAAAGCTGGACATCCACAACACATCAAACAAGAGAAAATACACTAACTCCTGGAAACTTAACACTATGATGCTGAATGAGAACTGGATTCAGGAAGAAATTAAAAAGGAAATTCAAGATTTCCTGAAAGTGAATGATAACGAAAATACAACTTACCAAAATCTCTGGGACACAATGAAAGCTGTTCTAAGAGGTAAGTTCATAGCTCTTAATGCCTACATCAAAAAAATGGAAACATCAGAAATAAACAACTTAACAATGCAGCTTAAAGCTTTAGAGAAACTAGAGCAATCTGATCCCAAAAGTAGTAGAAGAGAGGAGATTAGCAAAATAAGGGGAGAAATATCTGAAATCGAGATTAAGAAAACGATAGAAAAAATCAACCAGTCAAAAAGCTGGTTCTTTGAAAAAATCAATAAGATTGATACACCCCTAGCTAAACTAACCAAAAGCAAGAGAGAGAAAACCCAAATTAACAAAATTAGAAATGAACATGGAGTTATCACTACTGATACCCAAGAAATCCAGAGAATTATAACATCATATTTCAAAAACTTATACTCTGTGAAGTTTGACAACACAAAAGAGATGGATGAATTTCTAAGTAAACAAAACTTACCTAAATTGAATCAGGAAGTTGTGAATTATTTAAATAGTCCTATAACATATAAGGAAATTGAGGAAGTAATCTCAAATCTTCCCACCAAAAAAAGGCCTGGACCAGATGGATTCAGCACAGAATTCTACCAGACATTTAAGGAGTTAATAACACCAATACTCCTTAAACTGTTCCATCCAATAGCAAAGGAAGGAACACTACCAAATTCCTTCTATGAAGCTAATATCGTTTTAATCCCAAAACCTGATAAAGATTCACTTAAAAAAGAAAACTATAGGCCGATCTCCCTGATGAACACAGACGCAAACATTCTCAACAAAGTATTAGCAAATTGGATTCAAAAACATATTAAAAAGATCATTCACAGGGACCAAGTAGGCTTCATCCCCGGCACACAAGGTTGGTTCAACATACGCAAATCAATGTAATTCATCATGTAAACCAGTCCAAAGTCCAAGACCACATGATACTCTCGATAGATACAGAAAAAGCTTTTGACAAGATCCAACAGCCTTTTATGATCAAAACGCTAGAGACAGTAGGAATGGAAGGAACCTTTATCAATATAATAAAAGCTATATACAACAAGCCCACAGCAAGGATTATGCTCAATGGGGAACAATTGGAAGCATTCCCACTTCGATCAGGAACTAGACAAGGCTGTCCACTCTCACCACTTCTATTCAATATTGTACTTGAAGTCTTAGCTGAAGCCATAAGACAAGAAAGGGACATAAGAGGGATTCAAATCGGCAAGGAAGAAGTCAAGCTATCCCTATTTGCAGATGACATGATCTTATACCTGAGGGATCCCAAAAACTCCACCAGGAAGCTCCTGGAACTAATTGAGAAGTTCAGCAGGGTGGCAGGATACAGAATAAATGTGCAAAAATCAGAGGCCTTCCTATATGCCCAGAATGAAAGAAGTGAAAAAGCCTTAAGAGAAACAATCCCATTTACTATAGCCCCTAAAAAAATGAAATACCTTGGTATAAACCTAACTAAGGAGGAAAAAGACCTTTACAACGAAAACTTTAAAACCCTAAAGAAAGAAATAGCAGAAGACACCAGAAGGTGGAAAGACCTCCCTTGTTCCTGGATTGGCAGAATCAGCATCGTAAAAATGACCATCCTACCAAAGGCAATATACAGATTCAATGCTATACCAATCAAAATCCCAAAGCAATTCTTCAAAGAAGTTGACCAAACAATCTCAAAGTTCATATGGAGGCACAAAAGACCCAGGATAGCAAAAACAATCCTGAGTAACAAAAACACAGCTGGAGGTATTGCCATACCAAACCTTAGTCCATACTACAAATCCATAGTTGTAAAGACAGCCTGGTACTAGCTCCAAAATAGACACACAGATCAATGGATAAGGATTGAAGACCCAGATATAAGCCCACAAAGTTACAGCCATTTGGTCTTTGACAAAGGGGCCCAAAGAATCCAATGGAAAAAGAACAGCATCTTGAACAAATGGTGCTGGCAAAACTGGATCTCCACATGCAGAAGATTAAAGCTGGACCCGTACTTGTCACCATGTACAAGACTTAATTCCAAATGGATCAAGGACCTAGATATCAGGCCAGAGACTATAAAAACCATAGTTGAAAGGATAGGGAACTCCCTCGAGCTGATTGGGCTAGGCCAACAGTTCCTAAACAGACATCCAATGGCACAGTCACTGCTACCAACTCTCAACAGTTGGGAAATTAAAGATCTTCTGTTCAGATAAAGAGATTGTCACATGAGCTCAAAGGCAACCCACAGAATGGGAGAAAATCTTCACTAACCACATATCTGATAGAGCTCTATTGTCCAGAGTGCACAAAGAACTTAGAAAACTAAACACCAAGGAAACCAATGGCCCAATTAAAAAATGGGCCCTGGAACTTAAAAGAAAGTTTACCAGGGATGAAATTAAAAGGTCTAACAAATATCTTAAAAAATGCTCCACTTCCTTAGCCATCAGGGAAATGCAAATCAAAACTTCCCTGAGATATCATCTCACCCCAGTCAGTATGGCAAAAATCCACAATACAAACAACAAATGCTGGAGAGAATGTGGAGAGTGGGGAACTCTCCTACATTGCTGGTGGGAATGCAGGCTCATACAGCCACTCTGGCAAGCCGTCTGGAGATTCTTAAAGAAATTAAAGATTGAAATGCCATATGACCCTACTATTCCACTTTTGGGAATAACCACCCATACAGCAGAGGTTCACCTCAATAGCACAAGCACGACCCTGTTCATAGCAGCACTGTTTACAATAGCAAAGTCATGGAATCAACCCAAATGTCCAACAGTTGACGAGTGGATAAGGAAACTGTGGTACATCTATAAAATGGAGTACTACTCAGCCATCAAAAATGATGAATTACTGGAATTTGCCAGGAAATGGATGTCATTAGAAACAATTATATTAAGTGAAGTACCCCAGACCCAGAAAATTAAGCACCGTATGTCCTCCCTAATAGGTGGCTCCTAGTACCAAACCCACCCAGCCCACCTAGAGACAGTAATTCCAAGGATTCTGAACAGGTGGGATGGGGTAGGAGGGCCACATCAGAAACAAGGAGAGAAGGGACCATGTTACAGCAGGGAAAATAGGCCTCCACCAAGGACCCAAATAAGTAATGAGACATTAGATTAAGTTCACAGACTTTTGTTCCTGATCATTTACTACTGAGGGGGTGTGATCTCACCAGAAGAGGAGGGCATATAGTCTGGCAGATAAAAAGTAACCATTGCGCAAATGGGGGATAGACCCCTCCCTTGCTGTGGTTTCCCACTTTTATTACATCTATCTTTGAATGTGCTTTTATCACAAGACTCTAACAGCTTTTTGTCTCTGGCCAGGGGGTAACATACAATGCCCACCAGGATGGAGTGAAGGGCATTGCAGGAGCAGCAAAACTGCAAAAGAAAATCAACAAACCACAATCCAGAACTTCAGAGACTCTATATCAACCACCTAGAACTAGGCCAGCTTAGTCTCTCCCCATCTTGAAGCTCAGGGAAATTTGCGGAAGAGGGGGCGGTAAGAGTGTAAGAGCAAAAGGATGGGAGGAGCAATGATATGTAAGATACTCTATACTAGTTAGGGCTGAAGCAATCGTAATTGGACTTTGCATGCCCTGCGCATTGTCCAACACACAGTTGACCTCACAAAGTCTAGCATCTGCTAAAGGCACCAAGATCCTTGGAGGCAAGGGATTGGCAGCCACAGCAGTGTTCCTATACCTAAGGGGAACACGGGAAAGGGTTCAGGGAAAGGCCACTGGGTCCTTGTAAGTCATTGGAGAGGAGGGCCCAGAGGAAAATCAGACATGCACAAGAAAGGACTCTCTGGGAATTGGGGTGGGAGGCACTGGGGGATGGGGAGGGAGAGGGGTGGGGAGGCGGAGCAGGGGGTACGGGTGGAAAAAAAAAAACAACAAAAAAAAAGAAAAGCTGTGGATGATAAAATAAAAATTATTCATTCTAAATGTAAAAAAAAAAAAAAAAGTAACCGTTGTTCAAATTGGTGATAGGCCCCTCCCTCACTGTGGTTTCCCACTTTTATTACATGTACCTTTGAATGTGCTTTTATCACAAGACTCTAGTTTAACAGCTTTTTGTCTCTGGCCAGGGGGTAACATACAATGCCCACCAGGATGGAGTGAAGGGCATTGCAGGAGCAGCAAAACTGCAAAAGAAAACCAACAAACCACAATCTAGAACTTCAGAGACTCTATATCAACCACCTAGAACTAGGCCAGTTTAATCTCTCCCCATCCTGAAGCTCAGGGAAATTTACGGAAGAGGGGGCGGTAAGAGTGTAAGAGCAAAAGGATGGGAGGAGCAATGATATATAAGATACTCCATACAAGTTAGGGCTGAAGCAATCATTATTGGACTTTACATGCCCTGCGCATTGTCCAACACAGTATTGACCCCACAAAGTCTAGCATCTGCTAAAGGCACCAAGATCCTTGGAGGCAAGGGATTGGCAGCCACAGCAGTGTTCCTATACCTAAGGGGAACACGGGAAAGGGTTCAGGGAAAGGCCACTGGGTCCTTGTACGTCATCAGAGAGGAGGGCCCAGAGGAAAATCACGCATGCACAAGAAAGGACTCTCTGGGAATTGGGGCGGGAGGCACTGGGGGATGGGAAGGGAGGGGGTGGGGAGGAGAAGCAGGGGGTTCGGGGGGAGGAGGAGGGAGGGAGGGAACTGGTGTACCTATTAAGTTTGTACGAAATAATAATAAAAAAATGTATTAATAAAAAAAAGAAAATTGTGCACTTAAAATTCTCAGTTAATGGACCCTTACTTGCCACCATGCACAAAAATTAATTCCAAATGGATAAAGGACCTTAATATTAGACCAGAGACTATAAAAACTCTGGTTGAAAGGATAGGGAACTCCCTTGAGCTGATTGGACTAGGCCAACAGTTCTTAATGGCAGAAATCCAATAACACAGTCACTAGAACCAACACTCAACAAATGGAATCTTAGGAAATTAAAGAGTTTCTGTTCAGATAAAGATTATAAACTGAGCAAAAAGGCAACCCACAGAATGGGAGAAAATATTCACTAACCACATATCTGATAGTGCTCTATTATCCAGAGTGCACAAAGAACTTAAAAAACTAAACACTAAGGACATAAATGGCACAATTAAAAAATGGGCCTTGGAAATCAAAAGAAACTTTTCCAGGGATGAAACTGAAATGTCTAACAAAATCTTTGAAAATCCTCCACATCCTTATCCATCAGGGAAATGCAAATCAAAACTTCCCTGAGATATCATCTCACCCCAGTCAGGATGGCAAAAACCCACAATACAAACAACACCAAATGCTGGAGAGGATGTGGATAGAAGGGAACTCTCCTACATTGCTGGTGGGAATGCAGGCTTATACAACCACTCTGGCAATGAGTTTTGCGATTTCTAAAAGAGTTAAGGATTGACATGCCATATGACCCTGCTTTACCACTTCTGGGAATAATCCCTCATAATGTAGAAATTCAGTACAGTGACACAAGCACAACCATGTTCACTACAGCACTATTTACAATAGCAAAGTCATGGACTTAACCCGAATGCCCAATGGATAAGGAAAATGTGGAACATTTGTACAATGAAATACTACTCAGCCATCAAAAAACATGAATAAATGAAATGTGCCGGGAAATGGATGGAATTAAAAAATTATATTGAATGAAAGAATCTCAGACACATAAAGTTAGACACCATATATACTCCCTAATAGGTGGATCCTAGTTCCAAACCCACTTAATAATATATTCAAAGGTAAATCTCTGTAGCACCTACTGTAATCACAAAGGATTATAAACAGGAGAGAAGGAAAAGGAGCCCGCCCCCCACAAAAAGGAGATAGATCATGCTTTAGTAGAGAAAGTAAGTCACCGTCAAGTATTGCACATAAGTAGTGAGACATCTGGTGCAGCTTACTCTCACTTCCCTTCCTGGTCACTTGCTACTGAAGAGGTTTGATCTCACTAATCAGGGAGGGTATGGGGACTGGCAGATAGATGGTAACCATCCCACAAATGGGACACTGAACCCCCTCACTCCTGTGTCCTATTCCTATTCTTCCATCTATCTTTGAGTCTCCTCTTATATTAAGATCTTCATTTAAACAAGTCTTTTCTCTTTGGTTAGGAGATAACCATCCATACCAATCAGGATGGAGCCAAGGGAGGTGCAGGAAAAAGCAAAACTGGAAACAACAAACCATAATTCAGAACATAATTAATTACCTGGAACCATTAGGGGGTATGATCTCACCAGAAGGGGAGGGCATATAGTCTGGCAGATGAAAGGTGATCATTTTGCAAATGGGTGACTGACCCCTCCCTCACCGAGGTTTCCTGCTTTTATTACATCTACCCTTGAATGTGCTATTATAACAAGACTCCAGTTTAACAGTTTTTTGTCTCTGACCAGGGGGTGACATACAGTGCCCATCAGGATGGAGTGAAGGGCATTGCAGGAGCAGCAAAACTGCAAAAGAAAATTTAAAAAAAAAATTACCTGGAACCAGACTAGCCAAATCTCTCCCCATCCTAAAGCTCAGGGAACTTTGCGGAAGAGGGGGTGGCAAGATTTTAAGAGCTTAAAGATTAGGAAGACCAACGATACGCAAGATACCACACGTTAGGGCTGCAGCAGCCAGAATTGGACTTTGCCTGACCTGCACAAAGGCTATCATGTCAACAACCCCCTCCCCAGAGTCTAGTGTGGATCATGGGGCAGAAAGCTCCAGGCAGTAGGATCCTTACAGGCAAGGGATTAACAGTCATAATAGAATTCCCATATTAAAGGGAAGTCCAAGAAGGGGCTTTGGACTATGCCACTGAGTCCTGAACCCTCACTAGGGTGAAGGACTCAGAGGGAGGTTTGACATTCACACAAAAGGATGCTCCAGGGGGTGGGAGGAAGAGGGAGGCACCTGAAGAGGGAAAGGGATGGGGGGTGAAATGGACAAATTTCTAACACATACAACGCACCAAAGTTAAAAGAGAAATTGAATAATTTAAATACTTTAAACAGAGATGAAATTAAAGCAGTAATTATGAATCTCTCTACCATGGGATGGGAAGGAGGAAGGTGGAGACAATGGGAGAGGAGGAAGGGAGGAGCGGGAAAGGAAGGGGGAAAGGGGAGAATGCAAGGGGGAAAAGACTGGGGAGGGGAGGAAGGAGAGAGAGGATGGGGTACCTATTGAGCTTGTATGATTAGAAAAAAAATAAAATGGAGAAAAAATATTGTTTAATGTACATCGGCTGTACTTAAAGCTACATTTGGAAAAATCACATTAGATCTGTATACTACTAATGTGAAAGGTTCACTGTTCAGAAAAAAACAAGTTGCTAAATACTAGGCTCCCATTTTACAAATGAATAAACTTGCATATTGTATGCTAAAATATGCAATTATTATAACTACATAATAACAGGATAAACAAGTGGTTAAATTTATTTTGTAGCATATTTATTGTCACAAAAAAAGTTTACAACACACATTTGTTTGGGTGACAAGAAGTTACTAGTAAGAACAGTATAACCTTGTTTTAGGTTTTTTTTTTGTTTGCAAATCTCAAAGCTCAAAACTTGATGGTCTTCACATATAGTTTACCTCAGATGAGGGAGTTGTAACTCGTACCACCAGTGTTGGAGAACTCAACCATAGCCAAAGGTCTGAAGATGTTCTGCACAAAACAAACTTCCAGTAATCACTCTCTTGCTGAGATAACAACTTTTCTCTTTGATTTCCTTTTCTATATTGCTAACCTGCACTTCTGGGTCTAGTTTACTTCAGTTGAATTTATTCTGAATTTTACAGAGTACAAATTCAGAAGTTGAGTTTGCCTAGAAAAGACCTTCGACCTTTCATGTAACATGGAAGGAGAAATCACAAGTCATTACAATTAAGGTTATTACTTTACAAAGAAACAAAACAGCTGTTTTTAGTGTACAGCATGAAACAATGCACAGTATGATTCTGGTTCTTTGAACAAAACTACACACAGATAGAAAGACAGGAAGTATATACATCAAGATTCACTTTCTTATGACTGCACATCTCCATCTTATTCATCCAACTGAGTTTTGGATATCTACCATTTCCCAGGTATTTCCTTGGACTCTTCTCTGACATGCAGCCAATTATAGTCAAACACCTAATGGGCATACATTTGGAAGGAGCAAAGAATTGTTAACCCTAGATGGTACACTATCCACTGCACAAATATCATAAAAACAGATAGCCTCTAAGAAAGTAAAGGATGGTAAAGAAGCACGGTGACATGGGTTTGCAGACCAAGCAGCCATGCTATTTGTCAGCTATGAAGATCTCAGAAAAAGTACCACTGGTATTAATTCTTACTGAAGGATGCCCAGAATAAGATCTAATAAAAATATGACATAACTCACAGGATTATTCTAAGAGGAAAATTTGTAAATATACAATACAAACTTAAGTATCTGACAGAGTAGGCAACCAGTAAACTATAACTCCTTTTTCTTCTGAGATGATTGTCATAAATAAAATAGCTTAAAATTTCAAATTAGAAACATAGTTGAAAAATAAAAATATGAACACACATTCAATATTGTGTGATTTGGAGTCATTTTGTATTTTAAAATAAATTCTAGATGCAGCTGAAATAAAGGGAAAATAGAAATGCCTCCATCATTAATCAACCTATAACAACTTCTTTTTCCTTTAAATATCAGGAGAGTACATTTGGCAATGAGTATATATACATATGTATATATCATATACACAAACACAGCGTAAGTACTATTGGTTATCTTTGTGTATGCTTCACTTTTGTAACTAGATTACAAAACCAGCAGTTTCTTTTTTTGCCATTTGAAGCCACAAATGGATCTATGCAGACACTAATGATCAAGATAGTGTACTTATGACAAGTGGACCACAATTTCTTTGAGAAAAATCTTTCAATCAAGGTATGACACATATCAACATCATCTTTTTCAAGATGTAATTATGCATCTCATACACCAAAAAATGGTCTAGTTCTAAACTAGAATCTGCCACAGGTAACACGGTGTCAAACATGTAAGATAAAACATGCACACTGTAATAACCAATATATTATGCAAAACTCTTTGGGAATATATAGCCCATCAGAGTTTGGACTATGTTCAGTACTCTTCCATTTTTGGCTCATTTTACAGAGCTTCAATAATCCCCTTAACTTCACGGAAAATGGCAGTAAGTGCATTGTAACTCAAGTGATCAACAACTACAATCGAGCCCTTTCTGATATGTTCCTTGATGTTAATGAAAATGGCCACAGCGCTTACAAGATTGGCTTTTGCCTCTTTTGGGTTAAAGATGAGTTTCAATGCTGCCAATGCCTTTGTATTTATCATATCTCTGGCTGCATTTGGATTTTCAGACATATTCACAAGCAGTTTTAAAACAAGATTTCTGGTTTTACGATTTCCCTGGGACAGCAATTGGAAAAGTTCAGAAAAGTAACTGGCAACAATGTGATGATGAACAGTATCAGTAGTTAGTTGCCCTAGTATCTTTAATCCAGATTGCTGTCCAGGTGAATTCAAAGGGAAAGACATAGTTTCTTTACACATATGTTTAACATGTACTTCAACCTTGTGCTGTCTTTCATCCTCAGAAGGAGGATTCAGAGTAATGACAGTCTTTGTTCTCTTATCAGGGGAGGGAAAACTGAGCAAGCTTTCAATGAGTGTTACTACACCCACTTCATTAATGAATTCTTGGGCAAATGGATGAACTTTATGTATACCCATTGCAATCTGTGCTATTTTATGAATGAGAGGATCAGTAGTTGACTTGAGTATGCTAACAAGCTTCTCAAATTCTTCAGAATTCATATAGCATTCCATTTTACAAGGGCAAGCAAAGGGTTTAATGCCATTCACTTCTCTGATTTTAATTTGTTCTCTAATTTCATCTAAGGTCTGGATGCAAGGGTCAGAACCAAATGGATACTCAGGCATAGGCTGAGAGCTTGAGCGAGAGTTTCTAGAACAGGCTGTTGCTCCAGATGAAGCATTAGCATTTTCTTCAGTGGAGGCCAGAACAATATAGGAAGATGGCCTTGTCTCAGGAGGGCCCTGGGATCTGAATCCCAATACTGCTGGAGTTACAGCAGGAGCTTTGGGCCAGATAGTTACCTCAGACCAGTCCTTGGGCCTATTTTTTTCATTAATTTCATCTACTGGCTGGGGCTTAACTATCTTGAACACAGGTTTAGGATCAGGATCAAAACTAGTGTCATCTCCTTCCCAAAACCAGTTCCCAATAACATTCTCTTCCTCCTCGTCCTCAGCCCCTGACCTAGACTTCCAGCTGGCCCCGGCTGAAGGGCTAGGCTCCTCAACATGACCTTGGGCACCAGTATCAGTTTTACTTTCAGACTTAGGAACAGAACGATTAGCAACCTCTTCACTCTTAGGAACAGAATGATTAGCAACCTCTTCACCCTTCCAGAACCAAGAATCGATACCAGCCTCTTCCCCAGCCCAGAACCAGGTATCAGTACCACTCTTATCTTTGCATGCGGAAGCCGTAGCCTTGTTTTCGACCTTGGCATTGAACTCTGACATGGCTTTTACTGAAGCCTTGGGTTCTGATCGGGTTCCTTCTTTCACCTCAGCAGCAGTTCTGCTCTTAGACACTGCCTTCGTTTCTGCCACGGCATTTATTTTAGATCCTGCCTTTGCTTTTGCTTTACCCCGGGATTTGGCTGCAGGTCTGGCTACACTAGCAGCCTCCTTTTTTGCCCCAGCTTTAGGCTGAGCATTTGCCTTTTTTTCAGCCTTGGCCTGGGCTCTAGCTTTATTCTTTGAACCAGGCATGGTCGAAACCTAATTATATATACAGTTATCGAAACTTATCCTTAGTTCTCAGTCCTGATCAGTGAAGAAATCTACAGAAAGAGCCCACAGTCAACTCTCAGTTCAGTAGTCACACAGATCCTTTTCTAGACAATAAAGTCTCTTCCAATGATATGGACAGCACCCTTAGGCTGGTGCAGGATGATGATTTCTGAAGGAAGATCTGTTGTCTGCCAAGCCAAGGCTACCAATGGAGAAATTCCTAAGGTGGAAAAAAGAAACAGATTTTGAGTCTCTTCTGACCCTGCTTCTTTTTAAAAACAGCCATACAGAAGAACTAGAGAGCAGAGAGAGAGTAGATGTGGATTAGCAGAAAACTCTGCTACTTCATTTTATTTCTTACATACTCTCACTAGTGTTCAATAACACCTTGCCCAACATACTACCATTCTTTGCGCTATATCAAACATAGTGGGGTGGTAGGTAAGACTGTAGAGAGTCAGAGAGGCTAAGGAGCTCCCATCCTCTTAGGACCCACGATAGCACATGCCATTAGATGCTATAAATCTATACAAACAGGCCTCACACCAACCTGCACTGATTTTTGGAGTTTTCTCCTTCCTCTTCACTTCCAGTGTTGAGCAAAATCACAGTTGACTAACAGGCAGACCTACAGACGAAGTGAAATATTAAGTATGGACACACTGATACAAATTTTGTCTCCCAATTACTACATTTCTGAAACCAAAACTTTGGTTATATAATATCCATCCACACATTCATATATCTTGTTATTCCTTATTGATTCTTTAGACATTTCCCTATCCAATATGTACTAAAATAGTCCACAAGTACAATCTTGGATCACCCTATCCCAAATTACCTGTACACAAATGCGAGAGGCAGGAATGCCTGGGAAGATGGAAGACAATAGCTCCAAGGTATGTTCTGGTCTCACCTAGTTGCCAACAGTCATTGTCACCAAATAACAGGTGTGTTCATGCTCACACCTACACCCACCTTGGAACAGAAAGGAGTTGTTCTCTTTCTCAGTGACTTGTAAGTATACAGCTCTCCACAGGTCTCTATAGGAACCTAGAAAAGGATAAAAAGGCAGAGACAAAGAGGCAAAGAACAAATTAAAACCAAAAACCTTCACGAGGGATTGAGATAGTAGAATAAATATCCCTAACAAGGTTTACAACACAGGCTCTTTTGTTTAATCACGGATTGTTATTTAGAGTTTGTCTCCTACCTCTCAGCTCCACCCTAGGGATTCCCCATATGTGCCTCCAAGATGTATAGTTTGTTTGAATATGCCTTAACCCAACCCTAAGTTAACTTCTTCCCCGAACTGTGACTACATTTCTTTCCTGAAGAAAAACACAAGGTGCAGAAATAAGCAGTGGAGCATACAGAACTGTAATTTGGGAGGTAGGAATGAAAATTAATGGATACAATTATTTCTAGACTACCTTTGTAATACCAGCCTCCCCATGTACTCCTACAACCTACCTCATTCACTAACAAATGTGTCACACAGATCACAATTCAGGATCCTTACAATATGGTATTCTTCAAACAAAGAGCTTCTGTTTGGAGAAAATCCGACCTACAGAAAGAAAAGACACTGAGGAAAATATAAAACATGCTGTTCATGGTAGAAAAACTCAGCTTTAGGGACAGGTTTTCACCATTTAAGTATCAGAACCAATTTTCTTGCAACTCATGGCTACTCCAGATGTCCACCTTCAAACATACAACAAAATTTTCTGTGAGACTTCTTCACAAGGTGTGTGGGACTAGGAATGGTGGTTGTAGATGAAATTTGGGGTTGGTGAAATAGACACTGAAGAATCAGAGTGATTTCAAATATTCTAATTTCGAACACCTCAAAAAGACTTCTATAACAACTACTCCAGCATCTCAAAACATTATTCAACATGTACCTAAATACTGAGAAAATAGACTGAAAACCAAAGATAGGCTAATGTCACATTATTTATATGGTCAACAGTTATGCGATTTTACTAACACCTTACCCTAAACATCTGCTTGTACTAAACTGGGCAAAGGGCTCTAAATATGGAAGGCTGTATTTTAGGAAGAGATCTTCATAATTCACTCTCTAGTAATGGCTGCCCTTCCCCAGAATACGCCACACCTAGTACGCAGACAGGTCACTTTGTCATCAAGCAGGAGCCTGTGGGACGGACAGCACCCAGGACAAGGGGCCAAACAGGCCCAACAGGCCCCTCTCAAGAATCCGGGCTGGAGAGTCAAGACCACCCACCACCCCCAGTTCAGCTGGACCTAGATCTCCCACGCAACCCTGTGTGCCCCAATCCTGGGCGAGCTTCCTCCTTTTAGTGCCTCTATTTCTTCCTCAGGTGCCCCCCACTTCCCAATACTCTGGCAAGGAACACACAACCTTGAGGGTGGGGCACTGGCCTCCAGACCATTTGACAGAGTCACTGGGGCCACCCCTTCCCCCCGCGACCTGTCTCACCTGGTCACCGCCTCTTTCAGGTGGTGGTACCGGGTACTGCGCACCTCTCTGGGGATCCAAGGCCTCCTGCTAGCCGCTTTTGTGCTGGGATCCCGGGGACGGGGGGCCGCGGACTGGCCGCACCCTTAGCCCAGGTCCCGGGCTGCCCCTCACCGCCCGCCTGTCTGTCCTGGCTCCAGCAGCTCCGCGTCTCTCCGGCTCCCTCTGCTCAGCGAGCGAGCGCGATGGCGACCGGTGTCCCGCCCCCACGCCTCTGCACCAAAGCGAGCTGCGCAGGATGCGGCAGGAATTGCGCGGAGGATGTCGGGAAAGGGGCGGAGGGATATGGCGCGACGGCTTGGTGCCCGACGCCCCCTCCCAGGCACACTGTAGTTCCGACTGGAGGAAGGCGGGGCCCCCGCCAGCCCCACACTTGGGGGGTTGGGGGGCTGCCTCTTGCTAGCTTTGGACCCTCAAGTCGCTACCCTTTTGCTGGCACTGCTGCGGTGCATGGAGAGCCTCGGGCGAGGAGCGCTTGTACGTTTGGTGGGACTTGGGAGCAGTACTGGGAGGTCGTGAGTGGAGGCGCTGGCTGGAGCAGCGGATGGATATCAAGAACCCTGGGTGCATCTGCCCCCCAGACTGCAGCAGGAGAGTGCCTGCCTCCCCCCCCCCGCCCCGTGCTCTCCCCACTCCCCATACCCCCTCCTTTATGGACATCACTGGAAGGAGGGGGGAGTCAGGGCTGCAGTTAGAGAGGGGACAGGTGGCCTAGCAACAGCGTTCCAAGGGGCCCTTGGTGGATGCAGCCTGTCTCTCACTGATTCAAGGAGATCCTAAGGAAAATGAGAGCCATCCATCAGGCCTTACTACTGCCTCAAATTGAGCTAAACTAAACCGGATCTAGTCCTGCGATACCAACTGTGGAATAGAGCCCAGAGTCATTCTTTTTGCTTAAATGATTTACATTTCTCATTCGAAATGGGAACTCCTTTGGCCTTTAACAGGCTCCACAGTAGGTAGACAAAACCTTTACCTGCAAAAATGTGCAGAAAACATAAGAGTCCTTCTCTTTGTTGTCCCTATAGTCAAGGGTCAGTCCTCAGGTGGAGCTTATCCTAGTCACTTGGTAGTTCTGTCAGGAAATGGGATCACTTTCAATTGACATCCTCGAACTGTATCTTAGCGGTTCTCCTGGAGAGCATGGCTCATAGTCCCGTGTCTTTGCCTAATAAATGTCCATAAGCTGTCCCCCTGAATATACAGAAGTGTTTACTATTCCCTAGGCATTTGAATTAGTCTTTTACATTCCAAGAAGGAAGGCTATCTTTCCCAATCTTGAACACCACTTATCCTTACCATATAAAAGCCAAAGTAGTCAATGGTTGATGGAGGAAAGGGACGGTTCTGCCATAAGAATTTCCATTCTAGCCTCATATCACATGATGAACACAGCTTGGTGCTTTTTCTAATGTTTTTCCCTCAGTAGTGTTTGCACTTTCATTAAATAATATGAATGCTGCTATGTCAATTGATATTCCTAGCATATTTATGCATTTTGGCAATGATAACATGTATTAACATGCATTAAGTAGGAAACTAATCTGTTAAGCCCAAAAGATTTTTATAATAAAGATTCATTTGGAATAAGTATAACTCAATGGCAACATCTGTTGTCATTTTAAAAGCATTTCCTATAAAATAAAATAGATAAGGCCTAGGTAATTGAAGACTAAATATTTTGCCAAAACTTGTTTATATGCATCAAAATTTGATGTTACCACGTGAATTAATTAAGAGAAGCAAATTCAGAATATGTAAATGTATTTCGGGGTATCCTTAAGGATTTACCAGTCTTTGACACTGATCCCCTAAGTCACAAAGGCCATCAAGAAATTATGAATATAAAAGAGAAATCTTTACATGAGTCTGAGGCATCTCTTTAAATTGATGTTCCACTGGGTTTTTAAATATTTTTTCAGTTCTTGCCTATCAACATTTATTTATTTTTCCTAGTTTTGTAAGCACAATGAGTATCTCTGTTCATTCCCTTTCTCCCCCCCTTCCTTCCTCCTTCCTCTCCCTTCATCAATCTGTTAGTCGGCTTCCATGGTTCCTGGGTTCCCTCTGGATCATGTTCTAGTGGGAGTTCAGGCCTTTGTGGCAGACCAAGTGTCCCTTCATTGGATAGACCCACTGATAGGAGCACACCCCTTCACTTGCCTAGCCTTACTACTGCTTGAAATTATTTCTCCCAAGATTCTCTTGGTCTTTGGGTGTGTGTTGATGTACCAGCTGTTGTGCAGGTCTGGTAAGAACCAGTCTCATTGCAGTGAGTTACTGGATGTAGCATCCCTGATTCCTGTTTCACTGTTCTTGCACTGCTCTAGGCTTTGTCTTTTCTGCGTGTTGAGATCCTCTCCCACCCAAAACTAAAAATTTGTTTTTAAAGAAATTCTTTATATAATAAAAGGCTTAAGAGAAGAACAAGTAAGAACAGAAATAGAACTCAGTAGAGAGTAGGTTTAGCCTCCAGGTAACCAATCACCTCCCTCCAATAGGGAACCATCCCTCCAACATAGAACACACGCCCAATACTGTATACCAGTCTAAACAAAAGTGGACAAGAAGAAAATAAGAGGGGACAGTATCAGATGTCTCAATACTTATGGGCTTTTTTTTTTTTTAAACAGAAGCCTTATTTATTTAACTATGTTCCTCAGTCTCTTCTTGGGGGCCTTCTTTCTCCTACACTCCCCTAGTTATGTTACTTTGTGGTTATAATGGATATATAGAAATTTCCCCTTGAGTATATCATTATGAGGGCTTGGTACTAGGTTCCACTTATAAGGGAGAACATGCGACACCCTGTCTTTCTGTGTTAGGGTTTTGCTCAGTATAACTTCTTCTAGTTCCATGCATTTATGGACAACTCAGAGGGAACTTCAGGACCCATATAAGCTGATGGTCAGGAAGGTGGAAGGGAGCAGATGAGAAACACCAGGATAGAGGAGGGAAAGAGGAAAGGGGGTAGAGGGAGGAATGGGGGAAAGAGTGGGGATAGGGGTTAAAGGGAAGGAAAGAAAGGAAGAGAAGGGGGGAAAGGGGAATATACCTACTCATGGAACTTGTGGTTATAATGGATATATAGAAATTTCCCCTTGAGTATATCATTATGAGGGCTTGGTACTAGGTTCCACTTATAAGGGAGAACATGTGACACCCTTTCTGTGTTAGGGTTTTGCTCAGTATAACTTCTTCCAGTTCCATGCATTTACCCACAAATTTCATTGATTCATTTTTGTTAACTAATATTCCATTGTGTGTGTGTGTGTATACCATATTATGAACATGGATGTCCATGTGTCTTTACAGTAAGGTGAAACATTTTTGGGACTATTCCCAGTAGTGATATATCTGGGTCATATGACATTTTAATTTTTAACGTTTTTAGAAACCACCATACTGATCACCAGAGTGGTTGTGCAAACTGCATTCCCATAAGCAATGTATGAAGGGGTCACTTCTCTCCACATCATCTTCAGTATTTTAAATTACCTTCTACCTTCTGCATATCATGTTCTCCTGGACTCCCCAATCTTTGCAATATCCTTAATTGGAAAAATTTATCTTTGTAATATATTTTATTATTTTTTTGCCTATTCAAGTTCCATGAGTAGGTATATTCCCCTTTCCCCCCTTCTCTTCCTTTCTTTCCTTCCTTTTAACCCCTATCCCCACTCTTTCCCCCATTCCTCCCTCTACCCCCTTTCCTCCTTTCCCTCCTCTATCCTGGTGTTTCTCATCTGCTCCCTCTCACCTTCCTGACCATCAGCTTATATGGGTCCTGAAGTTCCCTCTGAGTTGTCCATTTTAGTGAAGGTTCAGGACTCTGGCATACTTTGGGGCCCCTTCTTGGGCCACTCACTAATAGGGGTACTCTGCTATATCTGTCTAACCCCTTGCCTCTAAGGATCCTACTGCCTGAAGCCTTCTCCACTGAGATCCACGCTAGTCTATGGGGGCTTGATGACATGTCAACCATTGTGAAGGTCAGATAAGGTCAAATCACATTGCAGAGTTCCTGGATGTCACAGCCCAGTCTCGACTGGAGTATCTGGTCCAGCAGTGGACTTCCCCATCTTTAGGCTCTTACAATCTTGCTGCCCCTTCTTCTGTAAGGTTCCCTGAGCTTTAGAATGAGGAAAGATTTGGCTGGTTCCAAGTGAACATTGTAGTATTCTGAATCACGAGTGGTTGTTGTTTTCAATGTTGCTGTTCTTACACTGCACTGGGCTGTATCCTGTTTGGGTGTTGAGGTATTTTAACTGTAATAATTACTCTTAACTACTGTGTGAGAAAACATCCAAAGTCAAATTACTTAAGGGAGAAAGGGAGATTTATTCAACTTTACAGTTACAGAGGGGAGAACAGACTTATAGTGCTGTGGAAGAAAAGAAAATTTTAAACAGACCCAAAGACAGAAATGTTTATGTCCTTGAGCCTGGTGGTCAGCGGTTTTCAGAGTTCTGAAAACAACAGGTGGCTAGAGACTGAAAAACACCTCCCCTCTCAAGGTCCCTGTGAGAGGGCCAGATGCCAAACTCAGATATCAGACCGAAGTTGGTTCCAGGAATCTTCCCCCCTTTCAAGGTCTCAGAGACATGCAGATGTCGCTTGAGCCCACTCACCCCCTCCCCAATTCCCCTCTCAAGGTCTAGTATGTACAGCTATGCCTTTGTACTAACTAATATGATAGCAAATTATTTTGTAACATGACGTAACCTCCCTGTGAGGAGGGTATAAAAAGTGTATGCTTCTTGAGCTCAGGGTCGTCTCTCCCTCTAGTGTATGGGGCGACCCCAGCATGCTGGAATAAAATCCTCTTGCTTTTGCATTGAACCTGTGTCCGTGAGTATTCTGCAGAGGTCCACTTCCTGGTGGCCTTTGGGCTTCGGCCCTTTAGGTCTAACAGTGCCAGTGACATGGCTGGTGGCTGAAGCTGTATGCAGGCTAAGTCAGCAGACACCCATATGGCTGGATGATTCCTGGAGCCTCTCTTCCCCTTCTCAGTCTTCTGTTCTGGGTTCCTTTTAGGTGTCCACGACTGGGAGGTTACAATGGGATCTATGGAGGTTCTGATGGGATCTAGGGCTGATCTTTGTGTTTTCCAGATAATCTCTTCAGGTGGTCTCAGCTGATCTTAGTTAATGCCAAGTGTGTTAAATTGACACCCAGGATTAACTATCACACTAACCAAAGATAAAAAGACTGTTTTTTTTAAAAAAGGTCTTTATGTAAGAAGAGGCTAAAAAGTAGAGGGAAGAATAGGAGTAGGACAGAGCAGTAAGTGGGATCAGCCTCCCGGTTGCCAGCCAGCTTCCATCTAATTGCCAGCCTCTATCCCTTCCATGACTGGGGAGATATGCACTTCAAACCTGTCCATTCCTAAGTGAACTGGAAGAAAAGTGAGAGTGAGCAGTATCAGATGGCTTGCTACTTGCAGGCCGCCCATGACCATGACCTAATTTCTCTAGTAACTGTGCTCCTTTGTTTCCTTTCTCTCGAGGTCTTCTTTCCCTGGCCCTCCTAGTTATAATCCTTTACAGCTATACTGGGTGTTATACAGATATTCCTTTAAGAATGTCATTAACAGGGTTTGGAACTAGGATCCACTTATAAGGAAGAACATATAATGTCTAACTTTCTGTGCCTGGGATACTTTGCTCATTATAATTTCTTCTAATTTCATCCATTTATTGGAAAATTTCATTAATTCGTTTTTTGATGGCCGAGTAGTATTCCACTGTATTTATATCCCACATTTTCATTATCCATTTGTCAACTGTTGGGCATTTGGGTTGATTCCTTGACTTTGCTACTGTAAATAGTGTTGCAATGAACATGGATGTTCTCGTGTCACTGTAGTAAAATGATGAATCTTTGGGGATTATTTCCAATAGTGGTATATCAGGGTCATATGGTATTTCAATTCTTAACTGTCTTAGAAACTGCCATACTGACCTCCAGAATGGTTTTACAAGCCTGCATTCCCACCAGCAATGTTTGAGAGTTCCCTTCTCCTCACATCCTCCAGAATTTGGTCTCGCATATATTTTGGATCTTTGCCAATATTACCAAGATGAGATGATATGTTGGGGTAGTTTTGATTTGCATTTCCCTGATGGCTAGGGATGTAGAACATTTTTTAAGGTATTTGTTTGAAATTTCAATTTCGTTCCTGGAAAAGTTTAAGTTCCATGGCCCGTTTTCTAATTGGGGTATTTGCCTCCTTGATGTTTAATTCTTTAAGTTCTTTGTAAACTCTGGATATTTTGGTCACATGTTTGTAGTGTGATATGCCTCTTGTATTTGGATGGACACCTCTTTCTTTAGATGTGGAAATCATTTATGATAGTTTGAAAATTTTCCTTGTGTGTGGAATTTTGGGTTTCTTGTTCTGGTATTCCATGAATGTGTGGGTTTGGCTTCTTCAAGGTGTCCCATACCTTTGAATATTCCTCTCAAGTATCTTTTTGGCTTTAACAACCTCTTTGATTGAACTAGTTTGTTCTGTCATTTTGTCTGCTTTGTTTGTTCTGCTGATAAGACTGTGTTGAGTTCTGGATTGAAGATATCTTGGCTTTTAGTCTGAGTTTAATCTCTGCTTGAGATTTCTTTCAACTGCTGTATGCATAGTTTGGTTTCTTTAACTGCCTTTCTCATCTCATCAAAGTGCCCTTTGTGCTCCTGTTCATATTAGGTTATGTGGTTATTTAACTCGTCTCAGATTTCCTTTCATTGTTTTGGTCATAGTAAAAATCAGGCTTTGAAAATCATTATCTCAGGGAATGACCTTCTTGGCTATTTTCCAAGGGTTATTCTGATTGGAATCTGTCATTATGGAGTTGACATTTTTTGTAGGAGATTTGTTGTCTTGGTTTTTATTGTCTCTAGTGGATTTGTGTTGTGGTTTGGGCATTTTTTGTTTTATCTCTAATGTCTTTCTTGGTGTGTGTTTTTGATGATATGCATTGGACGGAATTACTACACTTGAACAGTTATTGCTAATATTTGTCTAGCTGTTGAATGTGTCTGTCTAGTACTCATTGGTACTATTTCTTAGATGAGGTTATTTTACTGTTAGTATAGCAGGGTGTGTTTAGTAGACAGGGATTGAAGATTAGTTACAGTAGTGCAATTTTTAGCTTTTACTTCCTTAGCAATGTGTGAGGGTGAATGGTAAGTCCCTGAAACTGTATGGGTTTTTGGATGGGCTATATAGAAATCTTAAACTGATGTGACTATCAATTCAGAGTAACAGGAAGGTAAACATATTTACTTATCTTAGAGTTGGATGCGAACATTCTCTCCTGTTTGATGGGATGATTTTTGGAGTCGTCAATTGTATGTGGTTTGTCAGATAGCCCATTGCTTGTGTTTTCTCTGGACTCCGTTAAATTCCACAGATGTACTGGCACATAAGGGTTGTGGTCACAGGGATCACCACCAACCCAGCCAAAATGATGGGAGACACGGGTCCAGCGACCCAGGGCAAAAGGGGCTATCTTGTAATTGTTAATACACACATATTTGCTTCATATTTAATACCCTTAACAGATCTGATGATAACCATTATCTGTACAGTAAAACCATAATTTCGAGTTAAAATGAAAAAATGTAATTACTTGATTTCTCAGGTGTTTGGTCTCACAAACTCATAGCATTTTGGTTACAATGATTGAATCTTATTCTTACGTAAGATACCCTAAGTTATCGCTATAGATTTTTGTAATTACTAGCCTAGTTTTGATGACAGAATCTTGTTCTTAAGCAGAGTTTTATTTATATATACATATTTTTAATTTATTTACTGTGTGTGTATGTGTGTGTGTACGCACATGCACGCGTGTGTATCTGTCTCAAAGGGCACAGTGTTTCCCTGTGGAGGACCAAGGATGACTTCAATAATCATCCTGAATTGCTTCTACCTTCTTCTTGCTTCACTCTGTGATTTCCCAGGCTCTGCTCACCAGAGCTGGAAGTGCGGGCCACTATTGTTTCTGCCTGGCCTTTTTATGTGGGATCTGGGATCCAAACTCAGGACCCTCTCCTTGTGAGACAGTCTTAACCCTTGAGCCATCTCTCCAGCCTCCTTATGAGTTGTTTTTGAGAAGGGTGGGAGGAGAAAGATATGCGGCAAGGACATAAACTCATTTTGTTTGTATATGAAACATTCTGAAAAATTAATTAGAAAAAATCAAAGTGAGATTTTGGGAGACAAAAAAAGAATAGTATGGATGAATAGAAAGAAGAAAAGAAGGGAGGAAGGGGAGGAGAAAGAGAAATGGGAAGAAGGGATAAGAGAAAGATGAAGGGAGATAAGACTTCAATAGTTAAACAAATTCATAATGACATAGCCATATCATAGCTGTACTATCTAGGATAGAAAAGAGAAATATAATACAAATCTGAGAGAATCCTAAAATAATTTGGTTGCCTTTTCTCAACATTGTAATTGTTTTAATGACCAAATTTCTTATTAAATTTATGAATTTATACTGAAAACGTCAGAAAAATTGTAACATTTATAATCATTTTCTCTATAAACAAAAGTACTGTTTACAGGACTTGAAGTCATAACTAGCTAAATGCTTTAAAATGCACAAAGTACTCCAAATTAGAAAAACACATAAGAAGCAGCATGTATTTATTTATTTTTGAGTATTAAGGTAAAGCTTATTAAAAGAGTAAAGCTTATTAAAAGGTAAAGCTTATTAAAAGTCACCCTTGGGCCTCCACAGACTACAGACATGGAGTACTATGAGGAGCAGGCTCCTGGAGAACTCATGGACTCCAGGCATGGATGGAATCCATGAGAAGCAAGAAGCTAGAACAATCATGGACTCTACATGTGGATGCCTTGAGGGGAAGGCGCCCTAGAGGACTCATGGACTCCAAGCATGGAATTCACAAGGAGTGAGGGCTAAAAACGAATTCATGGACTCCAGCTTGGAGTGCCATGAGGGGCAGGCACCAAAGATGGTTCTCTTCATGGCTTTGAAAGGGAGAAAAGAAAGCAAGATCCCACAGGTGCATGTGTTTGAATCCTTAGTTGATGTTTGGGAAGGTTCTGGAAAATTTAGGAAGTGGAACCTTGCTAGAGGAAGGCACTTCACCAGGGGTGGGACTTGAGGCTCACTAGTCCCACCTTGCTTCCGTGAAAAGTCTGCTCTTGCACTGGGCAATTTTGCAACGCTCAGCATCCACGATGGACATGACTTAGGCTGCCTCCAGCTTCTGCCAGCCAGCCATGCCTTTCTGCCATAAAAGACTCTATGGACTGGGCTAGAGAGATAGCTCAGGGGTTAAGCCTCTGCCACTCAAGCAGAAGGACCAGAATTCAGATCTCGGGTCCCATATAAAAATCCCAGATGGAAATAGCAGCAGCAAGTACTTCTGACCTTGGAAGGCAGAGCCAGAGAAACTCCAGAGTAAAGCAGAAGAGGTATCACAATCCAGAGTGATTCAAGAAGTCACCCTTGGGCCTCCACAGGGACACACAGTGCCCTCTACTTTCTCTCTCTCTCTTTTTCTCTCTCTCTCACACATATACACACACACACAAACACACATAAAATAAAAGACTTTATCTCCTCTCTGGAGCTATAAGCTGGATAAATCTCCCATCTTCCCCTTAGTTACTTGAATTTGAATGGTCTTTCTCAGCAGCAGAGTAACTGGTACAGAGCCTGAACTCCAAATTCACATACTGTGAAGAGCAGTAATACCTCCATTATAAGTCATAGGGGACAAAAGGCAGAACAAATTTTTTCTATCAACTTTGGAATTACCTTAATGTGATATAATTTGAGTTAGAAAACATTAATCATACAAGTTGTTTAATCTTCATCTAATGTTTGGTACCAGAATTCTTTATGGTGGATCAACCCTAATTTCCAATCTGAAAAATTCCAAAATCTAAAATTTAAGGCTGCAAGCATCTAAAGTATGAATTTTGGAATGCTTGGGATTTTGGATTAAGGAGACTCAACACATAAAGTTTATGAAAATATTTTTAAAATCTGAAAAGCACAAAAGTCCAAAACATTTCTGGTTCCAAACATTTCGTACTACTTGTTTGTACAAAGACATTCATTAAATGTATTATCTCTTATAATATTAATTTTAAGTAGCTTGTACAATTATAAATAATGAAAGTGTAAACCATGTTATGTTTATTTTATGTTAGTATTTTACCCTACTGTACTAAAAAGAATGAAGAGCTCTCTTGAGACTACTTTGGAAGTTACTTCAGATACACAGTAATGTGAAAATATAAATTGTAGAATATATATGCTTGCTTTTATGGAAAATATGCTTTGTTCTGCATACATACACATGGAATTCATCCACACCAAACTGTTAATCATTATTTACTTAGTGTAGGTTATATGATGCTTGTTTAACAGTCGAGTGTATATTTCTATATGATTAGCATATTTTTCAGTTTGAGTGGAACTTACGTGCTATTTTCTTTGCTGAAGAACTCTTTGGAAAATTCTGTTGCCATATTGTTCACATTCTATTATTCTTATACAAATGGAAAACAAAATTATATATACTTAAAAACATTGTATAAAAAGAACCACATGTATGTTTGAGGATTATATTAGCGTAAACAGTGATTTTATAACAAGAAAATGAAAATTTCACTTTTTGATGTGGCCATATTGTAACTGGGCATCATGGATAGGGATATTTGCCAAAACACTGAACAACAATGAAGGTACCTTTCTTCTTCGGGTATACCAAATTTCTAGCCCATATTATTATTCTGTCTCCCTGAAGAATTTTTTATTGCTAATACCACATATCAATCAAAATGACTATCATTGTGAAATTTTCATAAACATATAATATATATTGATCATATTTACTACTCCCAATTGAATAAATTCTATTATTACTTGTAGATAGCTCTCATGGCAATTATTCTTAATATCTTTAATAATCTGTCTGAAAAATCATTTCTTGTTTGTGTTTGAAGGACAACTTAGCTGGGCACAGAAGTCGAGGTCAATGTTTTTTAGCTCTTTTAAATATGTCACTCTACTTTCTTATAAAACGACTATATTATTGTTATTTGTAGCTAACTATTATTTCTCTTTGTCTTTCTGGAACTTTATATTTGACTAGGCATAGAATTATTTATTTATTTATTTATGAATGAAAGTCCTGAATCTGTGGTTTAGTAGTGACTGTCATAGGTTCAGAACACTATCAGCTATTACTGCTTTTTATTACAATTTTACTATTTTCTTTCCAGCTTTTGAAATATGTATATGGTATACCTTTCAAAATGCTCCCACAGTTTTTCAGTGCTGTACTCTTCTGGGGTCCTGTCTTTGTTTTTTTCAATTTAGGAATTTCTGTTGATCTATTGTCGTTTACTGATTTTTCAAGTATACTGATTATCCCATAGAGGGCATGTTACACTTCTGTTACATGTGTTTGTAATTTCCATCATAAGATTCCCTTTGATTCTCTGTTTCTGCCCTTCCATGATTTTGCTTGTTTTCTATCTATTTAAAATGTTGATTATATCTGTTAATAAATGAGAATTGTTAATACATTGTGCCTTTTTTTTCACATTGTGCCTCTTAAGGGCCATAATTGCTAAAGTAATATTACTGTAGTCAGCACTGCTATAACCTTACTGTTTGGTAAATGCTAACTTACTAAAACTATTTACTAAAAGAATGTCATTGTTGCATAGCTATATCTTTTCTTTGTAGACATGGGTCACAAAGCTGCTGATACCAGGGGCAAAACACTTTGCAATAGGGGCAATACACCCCCTTTACAGTCTCTGATTCAGGACTGATAGATGTTCTAGCTCTTCTTAATAAGACATTAAGACAGTAACAGAAGGATTCATGAGGCAAGTATTATTTACAAGAAAAGACCCAGGATAGCAAAAACAATCCTGAGTAACAAAAACACAGCTGGAGGTATTACCATACCAAACCTAAGTCTATACTACAAATCCATAGTTATAAAAACAGCCTGGTACTGGCTCCAAAATAGACACACAGATCAATGGATAAGGATTGAAGACCCAGATATAAGCCCACAAAAATACAGCCATTTGATCTTTGACAAAGCGGCCCAAAGAATCCAATGGAAAAAGAACAGCATCTTCAACAAATGGTGCTGGCAAAACTGGATCTCCACATGCAGAAGATTAAAGCTGGACCCGTACTTGTCACCATGTAAAAGACTTAATTCCAAATGGATCAAGGACCCTGATATCAGGCCAGAGACTATAAAAACCATAGTTGAAAGGATAGGGAACTCCCTCGAGCTGATTGGGCTAGGCCAACAGTTCCTAAACAGACATCCAATGGCACAGTCACTGCTACCAACTCTCAGCAGTTGGGACCTTGTGAAATTAAAGAGCTTCTGTTCAGATAAAGAGATTATAACACGAGCTCAAAGGCAACCCACAGAATGGGAGAAAATCTTCACTAACCACACATCTGATAGAACTCTGCTGTCCAGAGTGCACAAAGAACTTAGAAAACTAAACACCAAGGAAACCAATGGCCCAATTAAAAAATGGGCCCTGGAACTTAAAAGAAACTTTACCAGGGATGAAATTAAAAGGTCTAACAAATATCTTAAAAAATGCTCCACTTCCTTCGCCATCAGGGAAATGCAAATCAAAACTTCCCTGAGATATCATCTCACCCCGGTCAGGATGGCAAAAATCCACAATACAAACAACAACAAATGTTGGAGAGGATGTGGAGAGAGGGGAACTCTCCTACATTGCTGGTGGGAATGCAGGCTCATACAGCCACTTTGGCGAGCCGTCTGGAGATTCTTAAAGAAATTAAAGATTGAAATGCCATATGACCCTGCTATTCCACTTTTGGAAATAACCCCCCATACAGCAGAGGTTCACCTCGATAGCACAAGCACGACCATGTTCATAGCAGCACTGTTTACAATAGCAAAGTCATGGAATCAACCCAAATGTCCAACAGTTGACGAGTGGATAAGGAAACTGTGGTACATCTATAAAATGAAGTACTACTCAGCCATCAAAAATGATGAATTACTGGAATTTGCCGGGAAATGGATGTCATTAGAAACAATTATATTAAGCGAAGTATCCCAGACCCAGAAAATTAAGCGCCGTATGTACTCCCTAATAGGTGGCTCCTAGTACCAAACCCACCCAGCCCACCTAGAGACGGTAATTGCAAGGATTATGAACAGGAGGGATGGGGTAGGAGGGCCACACCAGAAACAAGGAGAGAAGGGACCATGTTACAGCAGGGAAAATAGGCTTCCACCAAGGACCCAAATAAGTAATGAGACATCTGATTAAGTTCACAGACTTTTGTTCCTGATCATTTACTACTGAGGGGGTGTGATCTCACCAGAAGAGGAGGGCATATAGTCTGGCAGATAAAAAGTAACCATTGCGCAAATGGGGGATAGACCCCTCCCTTACTGTGGTTTCCCACTTTTATTACATCTATCTTTGAATGTGCTTTTATCACAAGACTCTAACAGCTTTTTGTCTCTGGCCAGGGGGTAACATACAATGCCCACCAGGATGGAGTGAAGGGCATTGCAGGAGCAGCAAAACTGCAAAAGAAAATCAACAAACCACAATCCAGAACTTCAGAGACTCTATATCAACCACCTAGAACTAGGCCAGCTTAATCTCTCCCCATCTTGAAGCTCAGGGAAATTTGCGGAAGAGGGGGCGGTAAGAGTGTAAGAGCAAAAGGATGGGAGGAGCAATGACATATAAGATACTCTATACTAGTTAGGGCTGAAGCAATCATAATTGGACTTTGCATGCCCTGCGCATTGTCCAACACACAGTTGACCTCACAAAGTCTAGCATCTGCTAAAGGCACCAAGATCCTTGGAGGCAAAGGATTGGCAGCCACAGCAGTGTTCCTATACCTAAGGGGAACATGGGAAAGGGTTCAGGGAAATATCACTGGGTCCTTGTACGTCATCGGAGAGGAGGGCCCAGAGGAAAATCAGACATGCACAAGAAAGGACTCTCTGGGAATTGGAGCGGGAGGCACTGGGGGATGGGGAGGGAGAGGAGTGGGGAGGAGGAGCAGGGGGTACGGGGGGAGGAAGGGAGGGAACTGGTGTACCTAATAAGTTTGTATGAGCTGAAATAAAAAAAGAAAAAAAAGAAAAGGGGGTCAGGAAAAATGTCTTACTTTGGAGGTTGCTTGAATACAGGAATTGATAAAATCTTCACAACATCCTGACTACCTTAGGACAGAAGTTAACACTGTAAGTGGTAGAAGAGATTTTAAAAAGTTGACTTCTAAGCTGAAAATCTTAATCATCAAAGCTGCCTTACTTTGTGTGTGTGTGTGTGTGTGTGTGTGTGTGTGCATGCACTTTGTACATGGGTTGGTGTGCATGTGTATGCAGGCCTGTGTACAAGGGGACACTTGAGTGTGTGTGCATTTGGAGGTCCAAGGGATCATGAACCATCCTGGATTGCTCTACCTCCTTCTTATTACTTTGTCCTGGGGCTTCTCAGTCTCCACCTTCCAGATCTGGAATTATAGGCTGTTGCCATATATAAGTGGAATCTGTGATCCAAACTCAGTTTTTTTGTTTTGTTTTTTCAAGGCAAAGGCTTTAAACCCTCAGTTATCTCTCCAGCCAAAGGCTGTCATACTTTAGCACTTCCAATTTATATACATTTCTTATTAAGCTAGTTCTTATTGTGTTACCAGTTGTATGAAAATTTAATTAAACTAAATGACAAATGTACTTAAGTAAAATGGCTGTTCAGTTGGGTAATAATTATATAATCTGTTACAGTGGCAGAACTCATACTTCCACATGAAAGAAAATTCTTTGTTAATGATTTAGAGGTCTGACAACTGTTGTCTGACTTCTGTTTCAGATAGAAAAGTTTCAAGTAAAACTCAAAATCTTAGTATCTAGTAAGTCCAAAGGCACATGAAGTACTTGACCTCACAGATATTCCTAGTTTAAATTCATAAAACCATTATGTGAAGTACACTCTCGTGAATTATCTACCATGGAAAGTTGTCAGAGATTATCTACTTTCAACCTTGGGGCTTATACTGATATTGATAATCACAGATACACAGGATTCAAAGACGTAAAGGCTTGATTAACTATTGCAAGTGTGCAACTTTAGAAAGAGATGAATGCTTTCATTTATTGGGGTTTTGACATAACAATGGAACCATATTCATTAGAAAATGTAGTAGGATAGGAAAAAATATACCATGATGGGTCATGAATTTGAGAAGCAAGAAAACAGTAGAGTGGATGACAAGTAATGAAAAGAAGGAAAAGGAATGGGATTGCTAACAAGATTCGGGTAAGATTGTAAGAGCAAAAGGATGGGAGAAGCAATGATTTGCAAGATATTCCACACAAGTTAGGGCCAAAGCAATCATAATTGGACTTTGCATGCCCAGCGCAATGTCCAACACACTATATTGACCTCACAAAGTCTAGCATCTGCTAAAGGCACCACGATCCTTGACAGCCACAGTAGTGTTCCTATGCTTAAGGGGAACACGGGAAAGGCATTTCAGAGAAATGCCACTGGGTCCTTGTACGTCATTGGAGAGGAGGACCCAGAGGAGAGTCAGGCATGCACAATAAAGGACTCTCTGGGAATTGGGGCGGGAGGCACTGGGAGATGGAGAGGGAGGGGTGAGGGGAGGGGGAGCAGGGGGTTTGGGGGGAGGAGGAGGGAGGGAGGGAACTGGTGTACCTATTAAGTTTGTATGAGCGGAAATAATAATAAAAATGTATAAAAAAGATTCGGGTTGAAGGATTCTTTTAGTAAATAAAGTGCTACAAGTTATAAGAAATATACTCAAGACGGTGGCAATGATGATTGAATATTTCAATTCCAATAGCACTAGAGTATTATAGGCATAGCATAATGAAAATTCATATTAAACACCAAAAGGATTAGGTTTCATGTCCTCTTCTAATCAATTTAGTAAGCTTGGTGATACTACTTAACTTACCACATCTTCTCTTTTTCATAGTTTGTGGAATGGGACAACAGCACTCACTTCATAAGCTTGTTTGAATGGTTATGAAAAAGTTCGTATGAATTCCTAAAGGTGGCAGATAATACCCATGTGACAGTTAGTTTTAGATGTCAACTTGACTGCTGATAGCTGAGATATGCACACATCTATGAAAAATTATTTTGTTAAGGCCAGCCTTTGAGAAAGCTGTAGGTTACTTAATTCATGTGGGAATGCGTAGTCCGTAGTAGGCGGGACCCTTCCCTGGGCAACTGGATAAGTAAGAATTGGTCGACTTTATATTATGGCTGCATTTTGATGTCATCTTGACAGTTGCAGACTGGGGCACAGCTGTGGAAGGTTAATGGTTGGAATGTCCCATGAACAAGTCTGCAGGTACCTGATTGCTGTGGAGAACCCAGCCCATAGTGGGTGGTACTTTCCAGTGGTGGAACAGATAACAGGAGGTGCAAGGAGGAGGGACTTGCTCTTCCTTTATTCGGTGTCCACTTGCTGTGCAGTCGTTGCCTTTTAGAGCAGCGTTGCCTTATTTGTTGCTGCCACTGCTGCCTCAACCCTTGGAGCTTCACCTTTTCCACCACGTTGTTGCTGTTCCTGCTCCCTTTGGAGCCTGGTCTCTAGGCCTTGCTGCTGTTCGCTGTTCATCTCTGATGTTGGAACCCAGCTGTTCACCGAAGTGGAAACCCAGTGTCTTCAACACCTCCAGAGCAGTAAAGGCTTGAGACCTTCTCAGGATCTTTTGGCTTTGTGGAACATTCCAGTCAAGAACAAGGCAGCTGCAGGTGGCTACTTTGAAAGATACTATTTTTATTGTGAGTTATTTTAATAAACTTATTTTTATATATTACATTCTATAGATTGTTTCTTCAGGTAACCCTAATACACTTTGGCAGACTGGTAAAGTAGAAAGTATGTCCTTATCTCAAATCTTTTTGTGGATGTAATTAGTTCTCTCAGACCCTGCTGGTAACTCTACCATTTTACCTGTAACCATGAGCATGAATAAACTCGTTTCCTGAAATTTTTTGGATTATTATTTATAGCAACATTGACATGATACTAAAACAACCCATGTATAGATACTGGAAACTCCAGGGAGTAGACAGAAATAGTTGGAAAGCAGGTACAAGGTGGGTAAATGCAGAAAAACATAGGTTTCAGTAGGAACAAAAGAAGTTTTTGTAAACATAATAGGAGAAAGAATTCAAAAACATTCTGGTGAGCTTAGTAGCCATGATTGGGGTGAGAGGATTCTTTTATCCCATTCTGAGTGCCAGCACTCATAAATACAGATTAAGACAGAGATTGAAACCCTCAGAAATTTGATCTGCATTGTATCAGATCTTTAAATTAATTTACTTCTTTAGAGGCTGGAGAAAGGGTAGAGGAGAGAAGGCATATGCATGCATCCCATGGTACATGAGTGGAGGTTAGGATAGTTTGCTAATCATTTCTCTTTCAACATATGGGCTTCCAAGGATGAAACTTGGGTATCAAGTTTGTGAGCAGGAGCCTTACCCACAAAGCTATATGACTCACCCCAGGTTTTAAAAAAATTACTCTTTGTAAGTTTCATACATGTATACAGTGAATTTTAGTAGTTCTAAACCTCATGAACATTTGTCATCCCACCTCCTTCTTTTGTTGAAATGCTCTGTTGCATGACATTTTTCCTCTGGGAAGCCATTTTAGACTTTTCCCTAGTTCAAGCTAAGGAGTTATGCTGAAAACATCCCATCGTGGAGGAAGTCTTAGTAAGTAAACAATTCCTTAGGCTCAGGAAGTTCCTGAAACTAACAAGCTGGAAATAGGGGTTCATGCAGAATGTGAAAAGGTAGTAAACAACAGCTGGGGAAGGAGACTCGCTGGAAGGCCAAGCCAGCCAGTTCAGTCTAAAGGTAACCATAGCAATGAAGAGATTTATAAGAGACTGTTGAGCAGCCAACAGTCAGGAAGAGGTCAAACAGTTCAGTTCAAAGGAAGCCCTAGAGTAGCAGTCTAAGATTGTCAGCAAACCTAAAAAGGGACGGGTGAAGCAAGGGTGAAGCGGGGGTAGTGGTAGCAACGAACAGTTCAGTAGTCTAACAGAAGCCTGGAGGACACTCTCGAGCAAGGATCTCCAGGGATGCAATTAATGTGAGTCTCTCTAATAAAGGGAGGGAGGGGGAAGCTTTCTCATGATGTAGCTGGCTTTCAATTGTCCTGTTCTTACCATTACTATTGTGAGGAACTTCAATAAACTCAGTGATGCATCAGGTTGGATGGTGGCATTTCTTTGGTCTGTCATCAAAGTCATTTGGGATGGATAGATGGTGCATAATGTTTCCCTAGGAAAAGTGTTCACACAACACCCTTCTTCCAACAAATCACAATTCTATTTTCATGTCTTTGTGTGTGTGTGTGTGTGTGTGTGTGTGTTCCACTGAGTTTGTGGAAGAAAAGAAATTTTTAAATAGACCCAAAGGCAAAAATGTTTATGTCCTTGAGCTTGGTGGTCAGCAGTTTTCAGAGTTCTGAAAACAACAGGTGGCTAGAGACTGAAAAACATCTCCCCTCTCAAGGTCCCTGTGAGAGGGCCAGATGCCAAACCGTCCAGACTCAGATATCAGACCAAAGTTGGTTCCAGGATTCTTCCCCTTTTTCAAGGTCTCGGGAGAGATGTCTTCAGTACATGCAGATACGCTTGAGCCCACTCACCTCCTCCCCAATTCCCCTCTCAAGGTCTAGTATGTACAGCTATGCCTTTGTACTAACTAATATGATAGCCAATTATTTTGTAACATGACATAACCTACCTGTGAGGAGGGTATAAAAAGTGTATGCTTCTTGAGCTCAGGGTCGTCTCTCCCTCTAGTGTATGGGGCAACCCCAGCGTGCTGGAATAAAATCCTCTTGCTTTCACATCGAACCTGTGTCCGTGAGTATTCTGCGGGGGTCCACTTCCTGGTGGCTTTTGGGTTTCGGCCCATTAGGTCTATCAAGTTGAATTAAGATTGCTTGCATAAACATGGATGGAAAGAATTTATTGGAACATGGGCTACCTTTCTGTGACTATACCACTGAAGAAATTGATACTTCTGCTCCCCCCCAAATTAAATGCCAATAGTCCTTCAGTGAGGGCCAGGGTCTAATGAGATGCTCTACAATCCATGAACAAGTGAGGATTGATCCAGTTGTGTGCAGGTAGTCTCAGCTGCAGTGAGTTCAATGGCATGTGATATCCACAAGACATTTTATTTTGCACAACACCTTCTTATACTGCTTTCAGATTTTTAAACCCTCTTCCATGTTTCCTGAGTCTTGGAGGAGGTGATATAGATGCTGTTTAGGGTAGAGCTCCGCCATTCTTAGCGCATTAACTGTAAATTTTTGTATAAACTGCCACCTCCACTTCTAAGAAGCTTCTAGGAGAAAGACTAAGAACACAACGAACTCACGGGCATTTAGAAAGCAGTTTGATAACACGACCAATTAGGAAAATAATAGTAGGTCCCCCTTCACCCAAGACCCATAACCTCTCCAGCCACTGACTCTTGACAAGCTTTAAAAGACAAAGATTCTCTCCTCTAGAGCAGGCCTCAAATTCAAATTTCATGCTCCATTAAATAGTGATATTAGTGCCTGGCAGGTCTGTACTGCAGCATGTATTGCTCATGTAAGGGTAAGACTATTGATGGGTTTACTCCCTGAACAGTCTGCATAGCACAGTCTCCCACACTATGAAGCTACTAAGCAGAGAGGAAGTTTCTACCTCTTTTTCAACGTGATTTCTCTGTTTTGTATCCAAGATGTGGCGTGTCGTCTTCAGCAATAGTGTTTTAACATCAAGTTATAGTGGGCCAACAAGAGCAAAGTTAATAGCTTATTTTGTTTTTAGGGTCCCTGAAGCTTCCCTGACAAACACTTAATGAAGTTTTTATACACCTGGAATTATTAGGAATATTGTTCACCCGTGCAGGGCACCTGCCTTCACTCTTTTTAAAAAATGTGTTTTAGGGCTGGAGAGATGGCTCAGGGGATGAGACTCTGCCTTGCAACCAGAAGGTCCTGAGTTTGGATCACAGGTCCCATAGAAAAAACACCAGGCCTGCACTTCCGCCCCTATGGGCAGAACCTGGGAAATGCCAGAGTAAAGCAAAAAGGAGGTAGAAGCAATCCAGGATGATTCCCAAAGTCAACTTGCCCTGGGGAATGCCAGAGTAAAGCAAAAAGGAGGTAGAAGCAATCCAGGATGATTCCCAAAGTCAACGTTGGTTCTCCATAGGGACATACAGTGGCCTCTGATACATATATATACACACAGAGGCACAGACAGGCACACATGCAAAATAAATAAATAAATAAATTCTTTAAAAAATGTATTTTACCCAACTCCGATACTCAGAGAACATCAAGGAAAAGGGAGTAAGATTGTAAGAGGCTAAAGGGGTGTGGGGAAGAGATGTTGTGATCAGACGTTTTATTCTCGACATGATAGTGTTATTATATCCATGAATTCACTGTACCTATGTATATTTCCATATAATCTGCAGGGAATTTATCCTATCAACATTTCACCATGGAAGGGAAATGATCTCAAGAAGCCCTACACCTCTCCGAAAGACTAATAAAGGTTAATGCTGATGGGGCGAGAGAAGATTCCTTCCTCAATGGTACAACCACTGATGCATGATTCATGCACCAGAAAATACTCAGGCACATGTCATCAAAGCAAATCAAATGAGACTCAGTGGGACATATTCAGAAAGACAAGAAAATGGGAGGGAAACTGACAGGGAAGAAGAAAGGTCATAATGAGGAAGGGGATAGTATTGGAATTAAGGTATGAAGCTGTTATAAATTCACTATATTCATGTATAAAACATTGAAAGAAAACTAACATTAGAAATTATATTTTAATATGGTTATAAAATAGCATGTCTCCAATTTTTTATGCATTCTTAGTTTTTGCTAAACCTGTCCCCCACCCTTTGTTCTGTCATCCCCTTCCCCACATAAACTTTTCTGTCTCTACTCTCTCACCATTCCTATTTTCATATTGTATGTGTGTTAATGTTTCCTCTTTCTTAAGGACATTTTGTTCTTCACCCTCTAATTTTCTGTTTCTATCTTCCTGACATCCATAGGCACTCCAAAGAAAATGCACTGTATTAGTTTATGAGAAAAAACATACACCATTTGTCATTCTGGGCCAGGGTAACCTCATTCAATATATTTCCCTTGAAATATATTTCCAGTTCTAACCATTTTCATGAAAAACAATACTTTCACTTTTTGTAATCGAAAAGAATTCCATTGTATATATGTAGAATCTTTTCACTATTCATTCATTGGTTGATGGGCAACTAGATTGGTTCCATTCCATGGCTATTGTGAGTAGAGCAGCAGTGAACGTGAATGGACAAGTGCCCCTGTATTAGTATATAAGTCTTTTGGATGTATGCTCAGTAGTGATATAGCTGTGCCATGAGGTAGTTCTATTTTTACTTTTAGACAAGCCTCCACAATGATTTCCACACAAGCTAAATCAGTTAATACTACCACCAAAAGAGATAATAGTTCACTTTTTCCCCACATCCTCTCCAGCATTTGTTGTCCTTTATTTTCTTAATAACCATCATTCCAACTAAGGTAAAATGAAACCTCAAAGTGCTTTAATATGCTGGCTAGTGATGTTCAACACTTTAAAAGATTTCTATCTGTATTTCTTCTTTAGCGAATGCAGTTAAGCTCCATAATCAATTTTTAAATGGTTTGTTTTTCTGTTAAGTATCTCTTTGTATATTGTAGACACTGATCCTCTGTCAGATGTATAGTTGGAAAAGATTCTCTCTCCCATTCTGTAGTCTTCTACTTCTCTCAATTGACAATTTCTTTTACTCTCCAGAAATCTTTTAATTTTATGAGGTTCCACTTACTTTATCCCAGGAGTGAACATAATCTTATTCAGAAAGTCCTTACCTATGCCTATATCTTTTTAATTTTTTACGAGTTTTGCAAGCATATTGAGTAATTATCCCTGCCCCCCCTCCTTCCCCCCTCTACCTTCTCTATCCTTCCATTCCTCCTCTCTCTTCATCAATTCATCACATTCCCTCCCACCTTCCTGTCTGTCTACTTCTATGGGTCCCAGGGCTCCCTCTGGATTGATTGCTCTAGTGGGGATTCAGGCCTCTGTGGCAAACCAAATGGTACTTCCATGGATAGAACTACCAATAGAGGAACTCTCCTTCACCTGTCTATCCCTAGCCCCTAAGGTTCCCATGGTATGTAATTATTTCTCCTGAGATCCACCCTAGTCTATGGGGGTAAATTGATATGCCAGCCATTGTGCAGGTTTGGTAAGGACAAGTCTCAATGCAGTGAGTTCCTGGATGCCGCAGCTCTGCCTTGAGTGGAAACTTTTTAAGATGTTTATAAAAGTAGACATTTGAATTTTGTCTTGTGAGAAGTTTCTTTTTAGCTCTATAGCCCATTTTAATGGAGTTGTTTACTTCATTAGTATTTAATTTTTGAAGTTCTTTGTGTATTCTGGATATCAATCCCCTATCAGATGTGTAGTTAGTGAAGATGTTCTATTCTGTAGGTTGCATTTTTGCTCATTTAAGTTTCTTTTGCTGAGCAAGAGCTTTTTAATTGTATTTAATCCCACTTTTTTAGTGTTGGACTTATTCTCTGGGCCTTTGGGGTCCAATTGAGGAAATACTGGCAGAGACCAATTGATTCATGGGTATTCCCTACTTTTTCTTCTAGGAGTCTTATAGTCTTTAGAGTTGATTTTCATGCAGAGACACAAATAAAGAGTCCAGTTTCACTCTTCTGCATGTAGTTTTCCAATTTTGCCAGCACCATTAGTTGAAAATGTTGTCCTTTTTTCCAATGGATTCTTTTTTGCATCTATGTCAAAGATCAGTTGACTGCGGGTGAGTGTGCTCATATGTGAGCCTTCAGTTCTAATCCATTGGTCTATATCTCCTTTTTGGGGAAAGTACCATGCTGTTTTTATTACTATGTCATTTTAGTATAGTTTAACATCTGGTATGGAGATACCTATAGCAGAGATTTATTACTCAGAATTGTTTTTGCTACTCTGGGTTTTTATGCTTCCATATGAAATTTGAGACTATTTTATCAATTTCTGTGGTGAATTGGGTTGGAATTTTCATTGGTATTGCATTGAATCTGTATTGCCGCAGACCAGAGTCGCAGCCTCGAGACCAGGGCTCCCCAGGACCGGGTGGAGAACAGAACACACGCGGCTCCCTCTCGTCCGAGTGAATCCTGAACCCGTTTATTGAAACTTTCATGACAACTTTTATACAGAAAATTTTGGGGTAAAGAATGTTGCACCTACAACAGACATATAACTTTTTAGTCAGCAAAAATCACCTTCAGGGTGGACATTTTTTCAAGAACCTAACCCATTGCCTCAGGGCAAAGGCACTTAACAGAAACATTCTCTCAGTATTTCCAAACTTATCTAATCTATAATGCTTCACCGGATAGCTATGGGGCTGAGCCCACATTTTAACAGAGACTGCTTTCTTTTAAAATACAAAGGCAGAATGTTCTCCTATTGATTTTAGCAAGGAACATATTTTACAATTAATTATAGGAATCCTCAACACCCCATAAGTCCCAGCGTGAGCTTTTGCTGTTGTCCTATCCAGGTTGATACTCTCAGTCAGACAGGTCGACATACGCACCAGGCATGGCAGCAGGCAGCTTGGGAAGATGTATGCAGCTCATGTAGTCTCTACTATCCAAGTTTAAACTACATCTCTAAGAGGGCCTTGACTTAGATACTCAAGGCCCATAAGCTATAGCTGGTTCTGTTGATGGAGCACTGAGGTATGCACTGAAGAAAACACTTAAGCAATATAATTATTAAAAGAATAACTTCTATAATAGCATCCTTCTATTCCTTTAATAGTAAGGTTGCTTATGTCTTCCTTTGAGGAATTCCAGAAGTGTATTGCCAGTTAGATGACCCATCTGTGAACCATGCATACCCCAAACCTGGGGTCTAGTCAGGCCCCATATGCCGAGGGTGTCTCTTTCGGGGCGGAAGCGATCATTGGTGGGAGTGCACTCGAATGGTCCATCTCTGTGATTTCTCATAAGAGTGCTGTTTGGGGTGGAAAGACACGGCCCCCTTTGCTTCTGACATGGATTCTCCCAGTTTGGATTGCAAATACCATCTCCAGGGATCTAGACTTTCTGGCATGATGGTCTCTTCCTTGGCCTTCAGCCAGGGTAAGAGGGTATCACAGTTTCTTTTAAGGTTCTGGTGGACTGATAGCATAGCCTTATACTTCTGGAATTTCTGAGTTAGTACATAGGTGGGAATTTTACCCACCTATGTTTTAAGACTCTAGAAGTTATTCTCTAATTTCCTTAAAATCAGTGCACACATTCTGGCTAACAAGTCTACTTATTGTAAATGACTAGACATGAAATTTCTATTTAGTATTTGACTGAAACTTAAAAAGCAGGCTTCTTCTCTAGAACAGAGAAATGGAAGCTAGTTCTAAAAAACCCTAAGAAAGGGCACTCCTAAATCCCAGAAGAATTCTTCCTGCCAGAGGTAAAACTTGAATTATCCCAAACAAAACCTAGGTAAAAATGCTTAGCACCTGTCCATGGGCTTTATTGTGACATACTGAGAAATTCCTAGCACTTGCCCATGGGGTTACTGTGACCTTCCCAGGGAACAGGCTTTAGGCCTGAACTGGGAAGAAACACCAAGACCTGACAATTCCCATATTTGTCCTTATTTCTCTAAAATAAAGCCATGTCCTTATCCCAAAACGTTATTTTGAATCCACCTTTTCCAAACTGAGACATATCCTACCAGATTAGTTGGATAGGAGCGCGGCATGGTATAATACTTTTAGTAGAATGGTCATTATCATTGTTAATTTTGCTGGTGCAGGCACATGGGAGGTCTTCCGGTCTTCTGGTGCCTTCTATAATCTCTTTCTTCAGGTTTTCAAAGTTTTCATTGTATAGATCTTTCATATCCTTTGTAAGGTTTGTTGCAAGGTATTTCTTTTTTTTTTTATGAGCAATGGTGAATGACATTTGAGACCAAAAAAAAAAAAAAAAAAAAAACCTACAAAGAATTAATCAAAGAAAAAATTGGTTCCTTGAAAAATTTAACAGAATTGACAAGTCCTGAGCTAAATTAACCAAAACAAATAAGAGAAAACCCAATTCTCTAATGAAAACCAAATTTCTATTAAAATTAGAGATTTCTACTAAAATTAAAGATGAAAATGGAACTGTCACAACAGATATCAAGGAAGTTAAAAAATCATAAGTTATACTTTAAAGATTTTCATTAAAAGAAGATCTTAATATAAAAGTAGCCTCATAGGTAGATGGAAGAATAGAAGTAGGACAAAGTAATGTGTGTGTGTGGGTGGGTGGTCAGTGTCCCATTTGCCAGTCCCTATATCCTCTCTGATTGGTGAGATCAAATCTGTTCAGTCTCAAGTAACCAGGGAGGGAAGTGAGAGTGAGCTGCACTTATATGCTACTTATATGTAATACTTGACCATGGCCTATTTTCTCTATTTCAGTGTGTTCCCCTATCTCCTTTCTTTTGAAGTCCTCCCTATTGTTCATAAATGTTTTGTATATCCAGGGTCTTCATTCTTCATATGTATTTTAAGATCTTTTTCTGTGAATAATTGCATTGGAATTTTTGATATTTATTTGTGTGTGTGTGAGTATGTTTGTGTGTGTGTATCAGAGGGCACTGTGTGTCCCTGTGGAGGCCCACCAGTAACAGAAGTGCAGACTGTTGCCATTTCCACCTGGTGTTTTTATGTGGAACCTGGGATCTGAACTCAGGACCTGTTTGTGAGACTGAGTCTCTGAACCATCTCTCCAGTCCTTGCACTGGAATTTAATGGGCAGTGGTGGGGAATTGTAGATTGATTTTAGAAAGTTGGCAATTTTTCCAAAGTGATTTTTCCAATATTAATCTTAACAATATAGGATTATAAGAGGGCTTTCCATGTTGTAGAGTTTTCTTCAATTTCTTTCTTTAGTTTTTTTTTTCAGTTTGTTTGTGTGCATGTGTGTTTATGTCAGAAGGCATTGTGTGTGCCTGTGTGGCCCCAAGGTTGACTTTGGGAAGCACCCTGGATTGCACTACTTCCTCTTTGCTTTGCTCTGAAGTTTCCCAGTCTCCACCTTCCAGGGCAGAAGTACAGGTCTCTTGCCATTTCCACCTGGCATATTTTTAGGTGGGATCTGAGATATGAACTCTTTGAGGCAGAGGCTTAATGCCTGAGCCATCTCTCTTGCCCCTTTCTCAGTTTTAAAGTTTTCATTGCAGAGGTCTTTTGAATATTTGATTAGGTTTATTACATGGTACTTTTTAGGTTATTGTGAATGGAATTTTTTTCCAGTATGTCTGCCACTGGTAGTTAGTTACGAAGACTACTGACTGGTGTTTTGTTTTGGTAACTTGTCACTTCACTGAAAGTAGTTATTCATTCCAGGAATTTATGAGGAATGGAGTATTCAAGGTAATTCTTTTATAAGATCATCGCTTCTGCAAATGGGAACACTTTCGTATTTTATATTTCCTTTTTAAATCTTATTGCTCTACCTAAGACTTCAAGAACTGCCCTTTCCCCACCCGCTGCCCCGGATGTGCACAGTCCAGGCAGGACTCACCACTACCTAAGTAAGCTCCGCCCCTGCCCATCCCCAGAACCCCAGGCAGCCCAAGGGACTCAGCCTCTCCCACCAGCCAGCTGGAGCCTGATCTGCGCTGGGCGGGGGAAGACCCCGTTGGGCCATGACCTAGATCCCCAGTTTAAATAATGCCCCACCGTTGGCACATCCTCCTTTTCCCCACCCGCCGCCCCGGACCAGCGCAGTCCAGCCTGAACTCACCATGACCTAGGTAAGTTCCACCCCCACCCACCCCCAGAACCCCAGGCCAAATAATTCAGTTCAGTGAAAAACGCACAGAAATTGAAAGAAGGTCTTAAAAGTTAAAACAACGATGCCCAAGTCAAAGTGCAAATCCATGAGAAACAACACCCAAGTAAACAAATCTCCCACTGCAGGAATTAACCCCATAATAATAGACTCCAACTAGAACAAACCCATGGAAAATGGCCAAGAAAGCCTGACCAAGGATAATGACTTTCAAAACACGATCATTACCATGTTCAATACTATGAAAGAGGAAATCCTGGAGGAATTAAATAACCGCATCAATCGCTTTGAAGAGGAACACAACAGACACTTGGAGGAGTTGAGAAAAACAGTAGAAGAAACAAAAACAAGCATAGAACAGTTAAAACAGACTCAAGCAGAGTTAAAAACTGAACTAAAAGACAAGTTATCTTCAACCCAGATCTCAACAGAGTCTTATCAGCAGAACTAATGAAGCAGAAAACAGAATTTCAGACCTTGAAGACAAAGTGGGAATATTAACCAGCTCAATGGAAGAGGTTGTTAAAGCCAAAAAGATACTCGAGAGAAATATTCAAGAGTTATGGGATACCCTGAAGAAGCCTAACATGCGTATTCATGGAATACCAGAGAAAGAATCTCAAAATATCACACCTGAGGAAATTTTTCAAATTATCATAAATGAAAACTTCCCTCAACTGAAGAATGAAAGGCCCATCAAAATACAAGAGGCATTCCGCACCCCAAACAAATATGACAAAAATAGAAACTCACCATGGCAAATAGTTTAAACACTCCACATTCAAGATAAAGAAATGATGCTGAGAGCTTCAAGGGAAAAAAAATCACTTAAAAGGTAAACCTATTAAAATAACAAATGACTTCTCAGTCGAAACCGTAAAAGCAAGAAGAGCTTGGAGAGACATACTTCAAGTATTGAATGAGCAAAAATGTCAAAACTAACCGTCATGATGGAGGGAGAAAGAAAAATCTTCCAGTATAAAGACAACTTGAAGGGATAAATGCCCACCAAACCAGGCCTTCAAAAAATACTAGAAATGATACTCAAGCGTGAAGAAAAAAACAGGCATATCCAGGAGAACAGAGGAAGTATAACACCACTAAAAGCAAAAAAATATACTTACAAAAACCACTAAACATAATAAATGTCTGGAATTAAAAATAGTTTCTACATTATAACACTAAATGTTAATGGAATTAACTGACCGACCAAGAGACACAGATTACAAATTTGGATTAAAAATCACAATCCATCAATCTGCTGCCTGCAAGAAACCCATCTCACCACAAAAGATAGGCGCATCCTAAAAATAAAAAGCTGGTCAAAAATTCTACAAGCTAATGGAAGCAGAAAACAGGTAGGGGTAGCCATTATGCTATCGGACAAAGTGGACTTCAAACCAAAAAAAAAAATCATAAGAGACACAGATGGATACTACATTTTAGTCACAGATACAGTTCACCAGGAAGACTTCACAATACTGAACATATGCACCCAACACACCCCCCCCCCCACATTCATTAAGCAAACCTACAAGGTCTAAAGTGAGAAATTAATTCCAAAACGATAAGTCTTGGGGATTTCAATACCGCCCTCTCAACATGGGATAGATCAACAGATTAAAAAACTTAACAGAGACACTTTGGAGCTTAATCAAACCCTTACTGAAATGGACCGTACAGTTCTCTATCGAACTTTTCATCCACGCACCAAAGAATACACATTTTTCTCCGCAGCACATGGAACTTTCTCCAAAACAGATCACATATTGGGACACAAAACGAATCCCCACATATACAGGAAAGTTGAAATTCTAGCTTGCACCTTATTAGACCACCACGGCCTAAAGCTTAACATCCAAACACAACAATTAATAGAAAATACACTAACTCCTGGGAATTTAACACTATGATGCTGAATGAGAATTGGATTCAGGAAGAAATTAAAAAGGAAATTCAAGATTTCCTGAAAGTGAACGATAATGAAAATACAACTTACCAAAATCTCTGGGACACAATGAAAGCTGTTCTAAGAGGTAAGTTCATAGCTCTTAATGCCTGCATCAAAAAAAATGGAATCATCAGAAATAAATAGCAATGCAGCTAAAAGCGTTAGAGACACTAGAGCAATCTGATCCCAAAAGCAGTAGAAGAGAGGAGATTAGCAAAATAAGGGGAGAAATACCTGAAATCGAGATTAGGAAAATGATACAGAAAATCAACCAGTCGAAAAGTTGGTTTATTGAAAAAATAAGATCGATACACCCCTAGTTAAATTAACCAAAACCAACAGAGAGAAAGCCCAAATTAACAAAATTTGGAATGAAAATGGAGGTATCATTACTGATACCCAAGAAATCCAGAGAATTATAACATCATATTTCAAAAAACATATGCTCAGTGAAATTTGACAACACAAAAGAGATGGATGAATTCCTAAGTAAACACAACTTACCTAAATTGAATCAGGAAGTTGTGAATTATTTAAATAGTCCTATAATATATGAGGAAATTGAGCAAGTAATCTCAAATCTTCCCACCAAAAAATGTCCTTGGACTGGATGGATTCAGCACAGAGTTCTACCAGACATTTAAGGAACTAATAACACCAATACTCCTTAAACTGTTCCATCAAATAGCAAAGGAAGGAACACTACCAAATTCTTTCTATGAAGCTAATATGGTCTTAATCCCCAAACCTAATAAAGATACACTTAAAAAAGAAAACTATAGGCCAATCTCTCTAATGAACACAGATGCAAAGATTCTCAATAAAGGCATAGCAAATTGGATTCAAAAACATATCAAAAAGATCATCCACGGGGATCAAGTAGGCTTTATCCCAGGCTCACAAGGTTGGTTCAACATACGCAAATCAATAAATGTAATTCACCATATAAACCAGTCCAACGTTCAAGACCACATGATACTCTCAATAGATGCAGAAAGAGCTTTTGACAAGAGCCAACAGCCCTTTATGATCAAAACCCTAGAGAAGGTTGGAATGGAAGGAACCTTTATCAATATAATAAAAGCTGTATACAACAAGTCAACAGCAAGGATTATACTCAATGGGGAACAATTGGCCTGCCTAATCTCTCCCTATCCTGAAGCTCAGGGAAATTTGCGGAAGAGGGGGCGGTAAGATTGTAAGAGCACAAGGATGGGAAGAGTCATGATATGCAAGATACTCCACACAAGTTAGGGCCCAAGCAATTATAACAGAACTCTGCATGATCTGCGTTATGGCCAACATATCATTGACCCCTCAAATTCTAGCATGGACTAAAGGCACTAGGATCCTTGGGAGCAAGAGATTAACAGTTACAATAGTGTTCCTATACTTAAGGGGAACACAAGAAAGAGTTCTAGGAATTGCCACTAAGTCCTTACACCTCATCAGAGAGGAAGACCCAGAGGAAAGTTTGATATACTCATTTAAAGATGCTTCAGAGATGGGGGAAGGGGCACTGGGAGAAAGGCGGGGACAAAGAGAAAGGGGGGAAAGGAAGGGACAAAGCGGGGAGGGAACAAGGAAGTCCAGGGAGGGGTGGAGGAAGGGAGGGGACAGGGGTTCCTATTATGTTTGTATGAGCAGAAAAAAAAAAAAGACTTCAAGAACTATATTGGAATAAAGAAGGGTCATCTTTGTATTTTTCCTCATATTGCTGAGAATATACTTGTTTTTCTCTATTTATTATTATGAAACTTAAATATTTATCAATTATAGAGATTATGTTAAGGTATGCTTCCTTCATCACTAGTCTTCCAAGGATTCTTATCATGAATGGATGTTAGATTTTGTTGAACATCTTTCCTAAATGTTTTGAGATGATCATGTGGTTTCTGTATGTTCATGTATACATGAGTTATATTGACTGATTTTATGTATCTTGAAATTGTGTATGCTTGAATTAAAGCACATTTATGATAAATGATATTTCTGACATGTCCTTGAATTTGTTTTTCAAGTAGTTTATTGAAAACTTTCGCATCTATGGTCAACATTAAGATTGTTCTAGAGCTTTTCTTTTGTTTCTTTATCTTGTGTGGCTTTTCTTTTGTTTCTTTATCTTGTGTGGCTATCAGCATACATAACTTAGTAAAAGAGTTTAAAAGGATTATTTCATTTTCTAGTTCCAGTTTGTAGATTTAGTAGAATTCTGTAATGAATCCATCTACACTAGAATATTTCTTACTTAAGAGATTTTAAAGTATTGATTTGATGAGATCTGTATTGTTTATTTCATGTTTTAATTGTTTATTTCATCTTGGTTTTAGCTTTGCTAGGTGATATATATCAAAAACTGTTTCTTATAATCTTTCCACTTTAGTGTAATGTGAATTTATAAGTTATGCTCTCATGATTTTTAAAATTTCATTGGCATCTGCTATGCCTTTATTAATCTTTAATTTTAATTTTAATTTCCTTTCTTTCTTATGATTAATTTAACTAAGAGTTTGTCAATCTTGCTTATCTTTTCCAAGAACCAACTATGTATTTCATTTATATCAATAATTTAAAAATTTAATAATTTAAAATGTTAAGCTAATAATTTATTATTGTGTATTGAGTGGTTTTTGTTTTATGAAGCTGAGCTTGCATTTGAAGCATATATATATATATATATATTTTGAATTGTAATGTCCCCTAGATAGATTGATTGTTCACTTGGTCATTATGAATTGCATCTCTCCATTATTTTTTTTCATTTTTATTTTATTACGTTCTTTCCTGATCTCAATTTTCTCTCTCCATCTACTACTTCTGAATGTTTATCTTTCCAAAGCCTTAAAATGTTTTAATTAACATATTTGAGATTTCTTTGATGATTTTAATGTAGGGATTTAAACATATACTTCTCTTTTTGAAATACCTTCATTGTGTCCCATAAGTTGAGATATGTTGTGTTTTCAGTTGGCTCTAAAATTTTTTTATTCTTTTCTTATTTTCCCAATGGCCCTTTCATCATCCAATGGTGTGTTGTTCAATCTCCACGAGATTGTATATTGTCTATAGTTTCTCTTACTAGTGATTTCTAGGTTTATTCCATAGTGATCAGATAGAATCCAAGACATAATTTCATTTTTCCTATATTTTTTGTACATGTGTCCTAATGTGCAGTTTATTTTTGAAGCACTTCCACAGGTTGCTGAGTAGAATTTATATTTTGTAATGTTTGGGTGGCATGTTCTTAGATGTCTGTTAGATTCATTTGGTGCATGGTGTCATTTAGTATCAGTTTTTCTGTTTATTTTTGTTTGGTTTGTCTAATGGTTAGAATGGGGTAATATAGTCATCCATTATTATAGTATTGGGGTTATTTTGAGTTTTAATATTGAGTGGCATTAGTTTTATGAAGTAAACTGAACTTGTGTTCAAAGCACATGTATTTTGAATTGTAATGTCCTCTTGATGGATTGTTTGTTCTCTTGGTCATTATCAATTGCCCATCTTCATCTCTTCTGAGTGGATTTGGTTTAAAGTCTATTTTTCATCTATTAGCATACTAATGGTATTTTCAGCAATAAGGTTATCCATGAGATGACAGTGTACAATCAAGAGCAGTGACAATAGCCTACATTATTATGTGAGATTTTGGAACCTCCTTAACCTATAACTCATGTGACAGTATTGCATACCTGGAACTAAGAGTTTTGTGGGACAAGAAATTCAAAACTATTCTGCTAGCTCTGTTCTTCCCATCTCTGTGTACCCCTGCGTATAATGCCTCTACTCAAATGCTATTTTTATACGGATTATACATATTTATACGTGTGTGTGTGTGTGTGTGTGTGTGTGTGTGTGTGTGTGTGTGTGATTGTGTGTATCAAAGGTCATTGTGTGTCTGGAGGCCCAAGGGTGAAATTACGGACCACCCTGGATTGTTCTACCTCCTTTTCGCTTTGCTCTGAAGTTTCCAAGACTACACCTTCCAGGGCAGAAAGGATAGTCACCAGCATTTCTGCACAGCATTTTACATGGGGCTTGAGATCTGAACTCAGGTCCTTAAACCTTAACCCTTAAGCCATTTCTCCAGCCCAAATTTTGTCTTTTCATTGTGTCCTACAATCCTTGTTATTTTTGATGTTTAAAATCGAGGTTGTGTTTCTTCTTTTAGCAGAAGTGTTTGCAGTATTCAGTATAGACTAGGTTATGGTAGAGTTGTGTTGACATTTTCCTCTGTCAGACTAATGCACATGGCACTACCCTTTCTCCCTAACCCTCCCCTGAGAGTTAAGTACTGTCTGTGGCAACGGTCACCGACCAGACTCACTGTAATAGAGTCGTAGTTAACTATGGAACAGTCACTTGTTAAATATCATTTTTAGAGAACAAGTTGATATAGATAATAGTGCATTTTCTAATATACTAGTTATAGTAGGTATGAATGGCAAAACAAGAAAAGAAAAAGAAAGAAGCAATCACAGTGAGACTAATAATTCATATTAGGTTGCTAAATAATAAGTAGAGTAGTAGGTATTAGTAGGAGGAGAATCGTAGAGGCAAAAAAATGTGGGGATGTTGGTTAAAATAAAGGTAAAACTATGAAGTCAGATAAAGTTAGAAGAATATTGTCTCTAGGTGGCTGAATCAGAGATTCTGTATACCAGTTTTGCTTCTTATCTTTGTGAAAGGTAAAAGAAATATGGAGAAAGAAAAAAAAAGAAACATATGGGAAAACAGTGAGGGAACATGTTAGCATGCTACAATGATCTAGAAAATTATATGAATCAGCATACTTGTATAGGGAACCTACAGCTGTTTGGACATATAGAATAATGATATCAACTGGCTGTTGAGGGTGTTCTGTGTTGTCTTGTCTGGGTGTCCAGCTTGGGACTCTACATGATGTTGGATTCCCCTATGATATCAGCAGTGAGTCAGTGTATGATTGATTTGTGGATAGGGACTAATAGCTCTAATGCAGGAATGGTTACTTTTGCAGATTAGGAGTCAGTGGTTACAAGGCTGACCAACTGCTTTCACAGTCTGGAATCAGTGGCCACAAGTTCAGAAATGATTGCCTTGTGGACCTGAGAGGGGTTAAGTGTCTTCAGGGAGAGCTAAAGTGTGCAGATTAAAAAATGGTAGTCTCCAGTTATTGGCAGTCACTGATGGTACAATTTCTGTAATGAGTTCAGAGGGATAAGCACACAACTGTCTCATGCCTTTAGAGGGGCTGTCCATAGCTGTGGTTAACAGGAGTGGAGTCCATTCATGGAAAAAGTTTCCTGGCATTGAGAGTGATTGTATATGGTATCAACTATAGTAGACGTGGTGGCTGTTTGCCTGAGTGGTGCAACTTCCCTCATCTTAATGACTGTTATCCTCCACATATTCAAATATGGCTGTCTAGTATACCATCTTACCCAGAAGACCTATAAAGACAAAGCCTCATATTCCAGCCTGGTCCTGAATTCCTATGTAGCCAATGATAGCCTTGAGGTTCTGATCCTCTGGGTTCATCCTCATAATTTCTGGGATTACAAGCATGTACCACCAATCCTGTAACATAATAGCTGATTTTAGGAATGGTGAAAAAGAGAGAGAGACATAAACTCACACAGAATCTGCACCAGCATAGTAAGTCTCCATGCAACGCCAGGAGTATACAGTCTTCTCAGCACTTGCATAAGCTATATAATGAGTCTGCACTTAGGCGGTTGAAGAGGGAGGGGTCTATTCCTACAAAATTCATTCTGGAAAACCAGAGAAAGGGCCTTGTGAATATATTTTGATATGTGGTCTGAAGGATACCTCTCTGCAGAAAGGGGAACAACTTTTGAGTCACAATCACATAGTGTTCTATGAAGTGAGAATATAATAATCTCAGTCATGAACTGGAACAGACAGGCTTGTCACCTTCCACACACAAAGAACTTCAGAGGCAAAGCCAAGATTTATATTCACATCAGGGACTGCATGGAGCCAAGTGTGGCAACTTCGCTTATCCAAAGGACCAAATATAGACTCTACATTTTTGTCTAGTTTTCTTTCCTTTATTTTATACATTCTTTGTATCTACTTTCATATTCTTTTTTTATTTTTTTATTTCCACTCATACAAACTTAACAGGTACACTGGTCCCCTCCCTCCCTCGAATCTCCCACCTCCCTGTACCCCTCTCCCCTCCCCTCTCCCTCCCCCATCCCCCAGTGCCTGTCCCTCCCATCCCCAGAGCATCCTTTAATGTGCATGCCAAACTCTCCTCTGGATCCTCCTCTCTGATGAGGTGCAAGGACCTGGGAAATGCCACTGGTTTCATATTCTATGGCTGAAATAATACACGACCCAAACAATTTAGGAGATTTCTAGTCCAGCTCATGATTCCAGGTTATAGTTCATTATCAGCAGATACTAAGGAACTGGGCATATCCACAAGAAGAGCTAAGAGAAAAAACAAAAGCACGTTTTCTAGCTTGCGAGTTTTTCAAGGCTAAACTCCTCTCCATCAGGGAATGTTCCCATGTACCATGGGCTTGGTTTACCCACATCAATTAGATAATGAAATAATTCTTCATAGGTGTACTTAAGAGCTTAGTTTTTTTTTTTTTTTACAGTCAACTGATTTTTTATTATTCATTTATTTATTTACAAACAAACTGGGTTTCTATCTTTGGCCCCATCTCCTCCCCACCCACTTCCTCCTTCCCCCACACTCTTCATTCACATACTCTTCTACCACCTTTTCCTCCCTTCATCCATTCTGCTCTGTCCCACTCCCCTCATATCCCTTTTTGTGTATATCACAGGACTTCCTTTGTGGTGCCTGTGGTGGGAAGGGAGTTAGATTTCTTTTGAACATTATGTGACTCTTCAGTAGGGAAAGTGAAAGCTCAGTATTTAATTGTCAAGTTGAGCCCTGTAGCTAACTGCCAACTTGGCACACAAACATGCTCTTTTAAAACATAACTTTAACCACCTCTTATCCCCAGATATCTTTTTAAACAATTTTATTTATGAAAGAGGGTGTGGAGAGAGGATACGAACAGGCAAATCATGGCGTATTGGAGGAGGAGGTCAGAGGACAACTCTTGGAAATCAGTTTTTCCTTACACCATGTGAATTTCCAGGGGTCAAACTCAGGTAGTTAAAAGTTTGTAAGCAAATGCCTTCCTCTGAGCTATCTTGCTAGAGCAGATGTTTATCTTACAATGTAAAATATATCCAGTCCAATTCTCATCTTCCAAGAGTAAAGGTTATCATAGTCAAGTTATAAAATGTTCATAATCAATAGTTCAGTTCCAACATTTTAAAGGTCCAATATCTCTTAACTGTAAGTTCTTGTAAAATAAGAACTTAAATACTATATAATTTCACAGAATATTCTTACCTTAAAATAGGAAGCATCAGGTATTTATTGAAACCATTTATCTACTCAAAGTTTAGTACCTTTTTTTAGTATATGTGCTACCGAAGCGAGCACAAAGTTTAGCACCTTAATGACCGTCATCCATTACTTGTCATGTCATCAAGTTGGCTCCAAAATGCTGAACAATTGTATCACTTCAGCTTTTCTGCTTGAAGCAGCTACAGGTTTTCTCAGACCCACATCTAAAATCCACACATGCAGCCTTCCTAGTGCATGTCCAATGATTTTGACATTTCTAGCATTCTGAAATTACCATTATAGTTCTAAGCTTCATCTTGTTTTACAGGTAGAAACTCAGCCTAAAGACACAAAAAAGATAGTTTAAAAAATTATAGCCTAATATAAAGAGATAGGCCATTCAAATACAGGAAAGCATTTAGAATGCCAAACAGACAAGACAGAAAATAAAAAAACTCTGCATGTCATGCTGTAATTAAAATATTAAGTATACAGAACAAATAATACTGAAAGCCACAAGCTAGAAATGGCCAATCACAAGTCAGGCAAATTCATCAGAATAACATCAGATTTCTTAATTGAAACCCCAAAAGCCAGGAGAACACGGAAAAAAGTATTTCAGGGTATGAAAAGCAATAACCATCAAACCCAGATTATTATATCCTGGAAAGCTATTCTTCATAATTGAACAAGGAATAAAATTTGTGTTTCCATGGTAGACACAAGCTAAAAATCTAACTCACTGAAGAGAAAGACAAAACACACCAATAAGGTCACAGGAGAGAGACTCTTGCCATGTGCTGGCAAACTCATTTCCACTTCTGAGGTCATCAGAACCCAGCTTCTTTGACCCTCCAATGTGATTGAAGTGCAGAGGAATCCTCAGCCACAGACTGTGACTGCTGAGATACCCAGCCAGCTTCTGGCAACCATTGTTAGACTGCTTAGAACTTCCCTCGTAAGTCAACCCCCCAAATTCCCTTTTATGTACTTATTCTACTGATTCTTTTCTAGAGAGAACCCTAACTAACAAAGTGACCTGCAGATCCTAGCAGAAACTTTGTTAATGAAAAATCCCCAGTTCTTCTAGAAAACGCACTTTTGTTTTTAATAACTTATTATGAAAGCTGTTATAAACTGAAAGATGGGAATAAACAGCATCACCCACCCCCAAAGAAAGGTCACAGGAAAAAAAAACTCAGTAGGAATAGTAAATAAGGAAATGAGGATTAGGAAATTACCAAACATTACAAAAGCAATGAAATGCCACAAATTAATACTTACTTTTCAACAGTAACTCTGAATGTTAGTGGCCTGGATTTTCCAATGAAAAGATATAGACTGGGAGACTGGATTGGCATTTGAAAATGCAGGAGTCCTGGATGGGGTGCAGTGGGTCACACATGCAAGGAATGTGAGTGTAGGAGGGAGACTGGCTGGGAAGGAGAATGTTTGGGGTGACATGGGAAGGGGTATGAGGGAGGAAAGTAGGGCATAAAGATACATACATTAATTGTATTTATATATGAAAGTTTCAAATAATTGAAAAAGGAAACAGGACCCATTTATTTGTTAGGGCAAGAAACAAATTATGATGGTGAATAGTGATTGTCAAGTTCACAGGATCTAGAATTTCCTAAGAGACAAACCTCTGGACATGCCCACAAGGGAAGTTGTATTAATTGAAGTCTGATATGAGCAGCACTGTTCCATTGGTTGAGGTCTCATTCTAAATAAGGAGGAAAGAACAAACTGAACACCAGAATTAATTGCTTGTGATTTTTGAGTGCAGAGGTCATGCCCAGATGCTTCACATTCCTGCTGCCATGACTTATCTACCATGATGTATTCCTCAAGTTGTGAGTCAAAATAAACCTTTCCTTCCTCAAGTTGCTTTTGTCAAGTATTTTCTCCTAGCAATTAGAAAAGTATCTGATACAGAGAAGTTGAGACTATTATGATAAGCCTGATCATGTCATTTTAAAGTCTTTGGAACTTGTTTATAGGAAAAAAAAAACATGGAAGAGTTTAGGATAATGGGCTAGAAACTTCCTAGAATGCTTAAATTGCAGCTTAAGAAGTCATTTTGGTGACAGTACAATGGAATCCAAAAATAAAAATCAGCTAGGAAAGGAAAAATCAAAAGTATCCTTATTTGTACATTAATTAATTCTCTTCATAGTCCTAAAGCCTGTGTTAAAGAACTTTAAGAACTGATTTTTTAAAAGTCAGCAAAATAACAAGATATAAAATCTGTATAAAAAAATCAGTGCCCTTTCTAACAACTAATAATGAACATGCTGAGAAAAAAATTAGAAAATCTATCTCATTCAAAATAGCTTCTAAAAATACATCAGAATAAACGTATCCAAGGAAATAAAATACCTCTATGGTGAAAATTTTAAACCATAAACAAGAAATTGAATAAAACACAGAAGATTCAAAGACTCCATACTCGTAAATTGGCAGGATTAACATGCTGAAAATGGCCATACTACTGTGATGGTTTATCTTACTGTCAACTTGATAGGATTAACAATCACATAAAACACACTTTTGGGCATATGTATATGGGTGTTTAAAAACAGTTTTAAGTGAAAAGGAAAAGATTCACACTGCATATAGACAGCATTATTCATGGCCTGGGGTCCTAGAATGAATGAAAATGAGAAAATAATTTGAGCGTTCATCTTAATGTGGTTCCTGACTGTATATGAAATGTGACCAATTGCCTTACTACATTCCTGCCATCTTCCCTTTTCCTCCATGATAGACTATTCCTTCTTTCATTATTGTTTATTCTTCAACACTTCTATACATAAATACAATGGATTTATGGGTTTTCTCTTCTTACTATCCAATCCTATCCTTTCCTGCCTCACTACATATTTTTCCCTTTTCAATCAGTCTCTCTTCTACTTTCACATTTTCTTGTGTGTCGAATCCACTGAATTTCATCTGGGATACTTGTACTGGCAAGTGCCTGAGTACTTGCTAAGGATATGGATGACTTATCAAGTGGATAAATCGCTGATAAATAATCTGTCTGGCATTAGTCTTAAATAGTCTCTCATAGAGGTGATGAGTTTAAGATATTCTCTCATCCACAGTGAAATGATGATAGGATAAGTATTGTGCAGGTCCTGTGGAAATATACATTGTTTAGTTCCTGCATGAAACAACCCCTATCATGAAGTGAGAATACTGTCTGGCAGCATTCTAACTCGCCCTCAGATTTTTATAGTCTCACTACCTGTTGCAGTTTGCATGCATGGTTGCTGACAAATGGTGATCAAATGGCTTAAGGAAACAAGAATTAATTTCTTGCTGATAGTCTGGTTATAGTCTGTAGTCCAGCTTGGCAGGAAAACATGCACCAACACCAGGCCAAGGGAACTGGCCACATCATCTTTACATAATGGCTGAGAGAAGGATGACCCTTACTTGTCCTACCAGCATGTCGGGCCAAGTGTACACAAGGATGCCAACTCCAACTCTCTCAACCAGCTTTCTGTGTTTTATTCCAGGGCCTAATCCCACCCACATGGGCCTTCCTATCAGCCAGACAATCAATCTCCTGCAAGTTTGCTCTGGGCTTAATCCAATCACCAATTCTCCACAAATGTGCCCAGAGCTCAAACCTTCAACCGTCAAGTTGACACTTGTGCCTAACTCCACCCTTTGTCAACTTGATGCAAAAACATAGCATTTTTAAACTGTAACCTTCAATCCTTGTCCCCACAGATGTTAAAAATTATCTTAAAAATATAAATACATTTCATAGACAAATTTAAAATGTTCTCTCATTAAAACTTCAGTTATTAAAATGTTGGAACCAAAAGTCTTTCTTTAAATATCTCACATCTTTTAACTGTAAAAGTCTATCAAGTCAAAATAAGTTAAATACTTTAACACACAAAAAAACATTAAAACAGAAGCATCTTGACATAATAAGAAAACATTTAAATTAAGATCAAAGTCTAGCAAATCAAATACCGCATCCTGTACTTTAATGTCCATCTTTCTGCTGCTCATCATGTAGTATGGTACCTCAAAGATTCTAGGCATTTCCAGTCCATTTGCAGCTGGAAGTTGTAAAAGCAGAGTTCCTCTGAACTAGGCTGATTCTCCACTCGCAGCTGTCCTCAGCATACATTCTGTTTCTGGCATCTCAACCAACACTCTGGTTACTCTGCAGCTATAAGCTTCACATTCTCTTGTAGGAACTCTATGCCTGCCACTTGGTGCTTTTTCTGCTCTTCATGAACCCCATAATCGTACACCAAAACCAGTACCACTTGGGGGATGCTGCCACATTCTGAAGCAAGGTTGAAACACAGCTTGGTCCACTCTAGCCAACTTTAGTGCACTGACTCTGGAAAAGCCTCTTTTCTAGGCAGTCAATGTCTTTAACTTGGGTTCAATCCCTGAAGGAATCCAGGTTTTCAAACCACTGAATTGTCATACCAGTCCATCATCTTTAAATTAATCTTTACCAAAGTCCTTGGTTCCTTCGTCAAAAATTAGGCCCAGGAGAGAGAGAGACCAGCCCAGCCCCCACCCACCCCGGAGCCCCACGCGTCCCAGCGGCGAGCACCCAGGCCGACTGCGGCTTGGCCTGCGCCCCCCCCCCGCCCAGACGACCCCAGCCCCCTCCGCTGCGCCGCCCCTCCCCCGCCCAAGGTGAGTGAGAGAGAGAGAGAGAGAGAGAGAGAGAGAGAGAGAGAGACCAGCCCAGCCTCCACCCACCCCGGAGCCCCACTCGTCCCGGCGCTAGCACCCAGGCCGACTGCGGCTTGGCCTGCGCCCCCCCCCCCCCCCCGCCCGGACGACCCCAGCCCCCTCCACACGCCGCCCCGCCCCCGCCCAAGGTGAGTGAGAGAGAGAGAGAGAGACCAGCCCAGTCCCCACCCACCCCGGAGCCCCACGCGTCCCAGCGGCGAGCACCCAGGCCTACTGCGGCTTGGCCTGCACCCCCCCTGCCCGGACGACCCCACCCCCTCTGCTGCGCCGCCCCGCCCCCGCCCAAGGTGAGAGAGAGAGAGACCAGCCCAGTCCCCACCCACCCCGGAGCACCCAGGCCAACTGCAGCTTGGCCTGCGCCCCCCAGCCAGGACAACCCGAGCCCCCTCCACGCCGCCCCGCCCCCTCCCGCCTCCCGCCGCCCTCCGCCTGCCACCCAAGGTAAGTGAGAGAGAGAGAAAGAAGAGCCCAGCCCCCACCCACCCTAGAGCCCCTGCGGCGAGGCCCACTGCAGCTTAGCCTGGGCCCCGCCCTGGACCCAAGCCCCCCCGCACCCTCCTGCCCCGTACGCCTAGCCACCCCCCTGGATCCCAGGTGAAGAATTCTGCCATTGAGCCAAGGAGCAAAAAAGCCCAGCCCAGCCCCACCCCGCCCCCCACCCAGGAGCCGCCCTGCCAGCAGCACCACACTGCGCAGCCGGCTTTGCCCCAGGCCCTGCCCCTCTCCATGCCCACCTTCCCAGATCCCAGGTGAAGAACTCTGCCATCAACATCAGACCCTCTGCCTCTCTGGCCCAACGGGGACCTACGCGCGTGGTCCACGGAAGACACACTGCTACTCAGAATTCAATAGAGCCCAAAGGAAACTCAAGCAAAATTCTAAGGAACAAAGGGAGCACAGGCCATACATCTGGACTCCACTACAATCATTATATCACGTGAGCGAGTTTCTTCTCATCCAGCCCAAAGATAAGTAAACTTTTTCTTTTTACCTTACTGATCCTTTAAAGTATCAATGTTGTAGATCAACTTTCTCATACAGCCACCCCACAACATACAACTCCAGGGAGTACACGATTCACCCCCACATTTCATCAAGAAACTAAATCGTAAAAGTGCACTACCAAACTAATACTCACCCCCTTGTAACGTAACCTGACTTAACTGATGTACTAACAGCCTAGTAGCCTCATCTAGGATATAATACTAACAATACACAGACATACCCAATCCAAGGCAAGCACTAGTAATAACTGGCAAACGTAACAATACTAACTACGTGGATTCAGTGAAAAACAGAAACTGAAAGGTCCTAAAAAACAAAACAACAATGTACAAGTCAAAGTGCAGATCCACGAGAAACAAAACCCAAGAAGACCAATCTCCTGCTGAAAGAATCAATCCCATAATGAGGGATTCCGACCAGAACAAATCCACAGAAAATCGCCATGAAAGCCAGACCCAACATAACGACTTTCAGAGTATGATCCTTACCATGATTAATACGATGAAAGAGGAACTCCGAGAAGAGTTAAACAACTGAATCAACCACTTTGAACAGGAACACAACAGGCACTTGGAGGAGTTGAGAAAAACAGTTCAAGAAACAAAAATAGGTATGGAGCAATTAAAACAGTCTCAGGCAGAGTTTAAAATTGAACTAAAAAGTTATCTTCAACCCAAAACTCAACAGAGAGTCTTATCAGCAGAACAAATGAGGCAGAAAATATTATTATTATTTATTCAACTGTGTGCATATGTGTGTGTATGTGCGCGCGTCTGTGTGTGTGTGTGTGTAGAACCACGGACGAATTCGCGAACCACCATGGACACTTCCACTTCCTTCTGCCCCGGGATTCACAGGCTCCGCCCTACCAGGACCAGAAGCGCAGGCCGACCCCACTTCCGCCCGGCGTCTATACGTGGGATCTGGGATCCGAACTCAGGAGCTTCCGCCTGCAAGGCGGAGGCTTAACCCCTGAGCCACCTCTCCAGCCCTAGAATTTCAGATCTTGAAGACAAAGTGGGAGAATTAACCAGCTCCATGGAAGAGATTGTTAAAGCCAAAAAGATACTTGAGAGGAACATTAAAGAGCTTTGGGACACCCTGAAGAAGCCTAACATGCGCATTCATGGAATACCAGAAAAGAATCCCAAAATACCACACCTGAGGAAATATTTCAATTCATCATAAATGAAAATTTCCCACAATTAAAGAATGAGAGGCCTATCCAAATACAAGAGGCATTTCGCACTCCAAACAGATACGACCAAAATAGAAAATCGCCACAGCAAATAATAGTCAAAACACTCCACATTCAAGACAAAGAAAAGGTGCTGAGAGCTTCAAGAGAAAAAAAGCAACTCACTTTTAAAGGTAAACCTATTAGAATAACAAATGACTACTCAATGGAAACAGTAAAAGCAAGAAGAGCTTGGAGAGACATACTTCAAGTATTAAATGAGCAAAAATGCCAACCCAGACTGATATACCCGGCAAAACAATCTGTCATGATTGAGGGAGAAAGAAAAGTTATCCAACACAAAGACAACTTGAAGGGATACATGTCTACCAAACCAGGCCTTCAAAAAATCCTAGAACTGATACTCAAGCTTGAAGAAAAGAACAAGCGTATCCAGGAGGGCAGAAGGGAAGTATAATACCACCGAAACATAAATATCAAATAACATGCTTACAAAATCTACTAAACATAAAAAATGTCCAGAATTAAAAATAATTTCTACATTATAACATTAAATGTCAATGGTATTAATTCACCGATTAAGAGACATAGATTACAAATTTGGATTAAAAACCACAATCCAACAATCTGCTGCCTTCAGGAAACTCATCTCACCACAAAACATAGGCACATCCTTAGAATGAAAGGCTGGTCCAAAATCTTACAAGCTAATGGAACCAGGAAACAGGCAGGGGTAGCAATTATGCTTTCAGACAAAGTGGACTTCAAACCAAAGAAAATCATAAGAGTAACAGATGGATACTACATTTTAGTCACAGGTACAATTCACCAGGAAGACTTCAAAATCCTAAACATTTATGGACCCAATACGGGCCCCTCCACATTCATTAAGAAAACCCTACAGCGCCTAAAGCAAGATATCAACCCCCAAACGATAATTCTTGGGGACTTCAACACCGCCCTCTCAACATGGGATACATCAACAGGTCAAAAGCTTAACAGAGACACTTTGGAACTTAATCAAACCCTGAAAGAAATGAACCTTACAGATCTCTATCGAACATTTCACCCACGCACAAAAGAATACACATTTTTCTCAGCAGCACACGGAACTTTTTCCAAAATAGATCACATATTGGGCCACAAAACGAATCTACACATATACAAAACAGTTGAAATTCTAACCTGTGCCCTATCAGACCACCATGGCCTAAAGCTGCACATCCACAACACAACAAACAAGAGAAAATACACTAACTCCTGGAAACTTAACAATATGATGCTGAATGAGAACTGGATTCAGGAAGAAATTAAAAAGGAAATTCAAGATTTCCTGAAAGTGAATGATAACGAAAATACAAATTACCAAAATCTCTGGGACACAATGAAAGCTGTCCTAAGAGGTAAGTACATAGCTCTTAATGCCTACATCAAAAAAATGGAAACATCAGAAATAAATAACTTAATGATGCAGCTTAAGGCTTTAGAGAAACTTGAGCAATCTGATCCCAAAAGAAGTAGAAGAGAGGAGATTAGCAAAATAAGGGGAGAAATATCTGAAATCGAGACTAAGAAAACGATAGAAAAAATCAACCAGTCAAAAAGCTGGTTCTTTGAAAAAATCAATAGGATAGATACACCCTAGCTAAATTAACCAAAAGCAGGAGAGAGAAAACCCAAATTAACAAAATTAGAAATGAACATGGAGTAATCACTACTGATACCCAAGAAATCCAGAGAATTATAACATCATATTTCAAAAACTTATACTCAGTGAAGTTTGACAACACAGAAGAGATGGATGAATTTCTAAGTAAACACATCTTACCTAAATTGGATCAGGAAGTTGCGAATTACTTAAATGGCCCTATAACATATAAGGAAATTGAAGAAGTAATCTCGAATCTTCCCACCAAAAAATGTCCTGGACCAGATGGATTCAGCACAGAGTTCTACCAGACATTTAAGGAGTTAATAACACCAATACTCCTTAAACTGTTCTATCAAATAGCAAAGGAAGGAACACTACCAAATTCCTTCTATGAAGCTAATATCGTTTTAATTCCAAAACCTAATAAAGATTCACTTAAAAAAGAAAACTATAGGCCGATCTCCCTGATGAACACAGACGCAAAGATTCTCAACAAAGTCTTAGCAAATCGGATTCAAAAACATATCAAAAAGATCATTCACAGGGACCAAGTAGGCTTCATCCCCGGCATGCAAGGTTGGTTCAACATACGAAAATCAATAAATGTAATTCATCATGTAAACCAGTCCAAAGTCCAAGACCACATGATACTCTCGATAGACGCAGAAAAAGCCTTTGACAAGATCCAACAGCCTTTTATGATCAAAACCCTAGAGACAGTAGGAATGGAAGGAACCTTTATCAATATAATAAAAGCTGTATACAACAAGCCCACAGCAAGGATTATGCTCAATGGGGAACAACTGGAAGCATTCCCACTTCGATCAGGAACTAGACAAGGCTGTCCACTCTCACCACTTCTATTCAATATTGTACTTGAAGTCTTAGCTGAAGCCATAAGACAAGAAATGGACATAAAAGGTATTCAAATCGGCAAGGAAGAAGTCAAGCTATCCCTATTTGCAGATGACATGATCTTATACCTGAGGGATCCCAAAAACTCCACCAGGAAGCTCCTGGAACTAATTGAGAAGTTCAGCAGGGTGGCAGGATACAAAATAAATGTGCAAAAATCAGAGGCCTTCCTATATGCCCAGAATGAAAGAAGTGAAAAAGCCTTGAGAGAAACAATCCCATTTACTGTAGCCCCTAAAAAATGAAATACCTTGGTATAAACCTAACCAAGGAGGTAAAAGACCTTTACAATGAAAACTTTAAAACCCTAAAGAAAGAAATTGCAGAAGACATCAGAAGGTGGAAAGACCTCCCTTGTTCCTGGATTGGCAGAATCAACATCGTAAAAATGACCATCCTACCTAAGGCAATATACAAATTCAATGCTATACCAATTAAAATCCCAAAGCAATTCTTTAAAGAAGTTGACCAAACAATCTCAAAATTCATATGGAGGCACAAAAGACCCAGAATAGCAAAGACAATCCTGAGTAACAAAAACACTGCTGGCGGTATTACCATACCGAACCTTAGTCTATACTACAAATCCATAGATATAAAAACAGCCTGGTATTGGCTCCAAAATAGACACACAGACCAATGGATAAGGGTTGAGGACCCAGATATAAGCCCACAAAAATACAGCCATTTGATCTTTGACAAAGCGGCCCAAAGAATCCAATGGAAAAAGAACAGCATCTTCAACAAATGGTGCTGGCAAAATTGGATCTCCACATGCAGAAGATTAAAGCTGGACCCGTACTTGTCACCATGTACAAGACTTAATTCCAAATGGATCAAGGACCTTGATATCAGGCCAGAGACTATAAAAACCATAGTTGAAAGGATAGGGAATTCCCTCGAGCTGATTGGGCTAGGCCAACATTTCCTAAACAGACATCCAATGCACAGTCACTGCTACCAACTCTCAACAGTTGGGATCTTGTGAAATTATAGAGCTTCTGTTCAGATAAAGAGATTGTAACACGAGCTCAAAGGCAATCCACAGAATGGGAGAAAATCTTCACTAACCACACATCTGATAGAGCTCTACTGTCCAGAGTGCACAAAGAACTTAGAAAATTAAACACCAAGGAAACCAATGGCCCAATTAAAAAATGGGCCCTGGAACTTAAAAGAAATTTTACCAGAGGTGAAATTAAAATGTCTAACAAATATCTTTAAAAATGCTCCACTTCTATAGCTATCAGAGAAATGCAAATCAAAACTTCCCTGAGATACCATCTCACCCAGGTCAGGATGGCAAAAATCCACAATACAAACAACAACAAGTGCTGGAGAGGATGTGGAGAGAGGGGAACCCTGCTACATTGCTGGCGAGCTGTCTGGAGATTCTTAAAGAAATTAAAGACTGAAATGCCATATGACCCTACTATTCCACTTTTGGGAATAACCCCCCATGCAGCAGAGGTTCGCCTCGATAGCACCAGCACGACTATGTTCATAGCAGCACTGTTTACAATAGCAAAGTCATGGAATCAACCTAAATGTCCAACAGTTGATGAGTGGATAAGGAAACTGTCGTACATCTATACAATGGAGTACTACTCAGCCATCAAAATGATGAATTACTGGAGTTTGCTGGGAAATGGATGTCATTAGAAACAATTATATTAAGTGAAGTATCCCAATCCCAGAAAGTTAAGCGCCATATGTACTCCCTAATAGGTAGCTCCTAGTACCAAACTCACCCAGCCCACATTGAGACACTCAAGGGTAAATCTATGTAATACGGTAATTGCAAGGATTGTGAACAGGAGGGATGGGGTTGGAGAGCCACACCAGACACAAGGAGAGAGGGGAACATGTTACAGCAGAGAAAATCGACCTCCAAGGAATGCAAGTAAGTAATGTGACACCTGGTTAAGTTCACAGACGTTCGTTCCTGATCATGTACAACTGAGGGGGTATGATCTCACCAGAAGGAGAGGGCATATAGTCTGGCAGATGAAAAGAGATCATTTTGCAAATGGATGACTGATCCCTCCCTCACCGAGGTTTCCTGCTTTTATTACATCTATCCTTGAATGTGCTATTATCACAAGTCTCCAGTTTAACAGTTTTTTGTCTCTGACCAGGGGGTGACATACAGTGCCCATCAGGATGGAGTGAAGGACATAGCAGGAGCAGCAAAACTGCAAAAGAAAATCAACAAACCACAATCCAGAACTTCAGAGACTCTATATCATCCACATAGAACTAAGCCAGCCTAATCTCCCCCCATCCTGAAGCTCAGGGACATCTGCGGAAGAGGGGGCGGTAAGATTGTAACAGCAAAAGGATGGGGGGAGCAATGATTTGAAGAGTCTCCACACTAGATAGGGCTGAAGCAATCATAATAGGACTTTGCATGCCCTGCGCCATGTCCGTCACACTATTGACCTCACAAAGTCTAACATCGACTAAAAGCACCAAGATCCTTGGAGGCAAGGGATTGATGGCCACAGTAGTGTTCCTATGCTTAAGGGGAACACGAGAAAGGGTTCAGGGAAATGCCACTGGGTCCTTTTACGTCATCAGAAAGGAGGACCAAGAGGAGAGTTAGGCATACACAATAAAGGATTCTCTGGGAATTGGGGGGGGAGGTACTGGGAGATGGGGAGGGAGGGAGGGGGAGCAGGGGGTTGGGGGGAGGAGGAGGGGGGAGGGAACTGGTCTACCTATTAAGTTTGTACGAGCAGAAATAATAAAAATGTTATAAAAAAAAATTAGGCCCAAACAATCCATAACTCTTTCAGCACCGCCATTATCCAATTAGCCCACTAAACTCTGCAGAATGATATTTGTAATCTACAAAATAAAAATCTTCAAAACATTTCAAACTTTGTCTGGCAAAACCATTCAAAAGCCACAAAATCCACATAGTCATATTTATCTGCAACACCTCACTCCCGGTACCAAATTCTGTTGCAGCCAGCCTACATGGTTGCTGATAAATGACCATCAAATGGCTTAAGGGAACAAGGAATTTATTTTCTTATTGATAGTCCAGTTACAGTCTGTAGTCCAGCTTGACGGGAGAGCACACACCAACACCAGGGTCATTGAAAATGGCCACACCATCTCTACGTGGGAGAGGGACGATCCTTACTTGCCAGACCAGCATGTCTGGCCAAGTATACACGAGGATGCCAACTCTCTCAACCAGCTCTCTGTGTTTTATTCCAGGGCCTAATCCCACCTACATGGGCCTTTCCCATCAGCTAGACAATCTCCTGCAGGTTTGCTCAGGGCTTAACCCAATCACTAATTCTCCACAAATGTGCCCAGAACTCATAACCCTCAACTGTCAAGTTGACACCTCTGCCTAACTTTGAAACTACCCCCTCTTCCACAAACGTACATGAGCCTCACGATGAAAGGTGATATGGATATCTTGTTTAGGACTGTAGACTATCAGCCAAAATAAGTTGTTTGTTAGCAGATATTTGGACATGGAAATGAGAAAAGTAATAAATATAAGTACCAAAAAACTAAAATTCCAATAGCATTCTTCGGAGAAACAAGAAATAATCATAATATTCATAGAGAAATACAAAAGGTCACATATATCTAAAATGATTCTGAGAAAAAGAACAATGCTAGAAGTATTATTATACCTGGTTTCAAGTTACACTATAGAAACCAAACAAAGTAACAGAACCACTATACAGACACAAAAGCAGATACACAGATCAATAGAACAGAATAAAATTGAACTACACCTACACAGATACAGCTACTTGAGTTCTAACAAATATCAAAAATTTATCACAGGAGAAACAACGTCTATAACAGTTGGTGCTGATAAAATTGGACACCCACATGTATAAGAATGAAACTACCCCCCATTTTTCACCCTCCTGAAAAAAAAAATCCAAAGACTAAATTTTTTAGTGTGTGTGTGTGTGTGTGTGTGTGTGTGTGTGTGTTGTGTGTGTGTGTGTGTGTGTGTGTGTGTGAGAGAGAGAGAGAGAGGGCACTGTGTGTTCCTATGGAGGTCCAAGTGTGACTTTGGGAAACACTCTGGATTGCTTCTACTTCCTTTTTGCTTTTCTCTGTGATTTCCCAGGCTCCATCAACCAGGGCCAGAAATACAGGTCACTGCCATTTCCACCTGGTGTTTTTATGTTGAGTCTGGGATATGAATGCAGGACCTTCTGCTTGCAAGGCAGACACTTAACCTCTGAGCTATCTTTCTAAACCAAGACTAAAAATTTTAAAACTGCCAGAGGGAAGCATAAGACAAAAAAAAAAAAGAACAAAACACTCGAAGTGCTTTTTAAAAAGAACTCCAATAGCACAGGACTCAGAAACAATATTAAAAATCTTCTTCACAGCAAAGCAAGCTATCAGGAGAGTGAAAAAACAGCCTAAAGTATGGGGAGGAAAAATTTTCATTTTTAATATCTAGAATAAATAAATTACTACAAAAATCAGACACCAAATAACTTCTAATCTTCCAATCAAGAAATGGGATAGTGAGCTGAATGTATACATTTCTCAAAAGAAAAAAATACAGGTAGCCAAAAATATTTATGAAATGTTCAATATCCTTAGCCATCAGGGAAATAATGCAAATTAAAACTACATTGAGATTCCATCTCATCTCAATGAAAATAACCAACATCAAGAAAACATTTCACAGCTGGAGAGATAGCTCAATGCTTTGCAAGCATGAGGAACTGAGTTCAGATCCCAGATACCACATAAAAATACCAGGTAGTCAGAGCCAGGGAAATCCCAGAGAGAAGCAAAAAGGGGAGGTAGAGCAACCTGGGATGACTCCCTAAATCCTTGGATCTCCACAAGCACAGTGAGTGCCCCCTGATGCACACACAGAAACAGAGACATATAGACACAGATACAGACACACATACACAAATCTTTTTTTTTAAAAAAAAGAAAAAAAATCAACAAACGCTGGTTAGGATTCAGGGGAAAAAGAGAACTCTCATTCCTGCTAAGAAGACTATAAACTTGTACATACACTATGAAAATCAGGGCAGAGATTTTTCAAAAAGCTGAAAATATAGAATTAACATATGAACCAACAACCACTCCTAGACATATACCCAAAGGTCTCTAAGCCCTACCACAGAGATACTTGTACATCTTCCTTTATTCCTGCACTATTTACGATAACTAGGAAAAGAAACCAGCGTAAAATTTCCAAGAGATGAATGGATGAATAAAATGAGGTACATGCACACAAAGGCATTTTATTCAGCTATAAAGAAAAATGATAACCACACAATTAAAGGGAAATGAATAGAACTGGAAATTATATTAAGTAATCTAGACTCAGAAACACAAACATAATGTATTGTCTCTTATGTGCATTCTAATTTTGTTTATATGTTGGGGTGTGAGTACACGTGATCATAAGAGTGAAAAATAAATTCTGAGGAGAGATGAAATGGGAAAAAGGGGACAGAATATATGTGATACAAAAATATAATTAATACCAATGGGAAGTGAAAGTGGACCAGTGGGGGAGCGTGGTGATGGGGAAAGTGAGTGGGGGAAGAGAATAAAACAAAAGCCAAGTATATATGAAAATGCCATAATGAATCTTGTTACTCTATGCAAATTCGTAAAAGGTGAAAAAATAAACTTTTTAAAGCTAAAACCCGCCAAATGACCTAGCTTTCCTATTCCTGTGAATATAGGCAAAGGACTCTAAGTTCTACCACAGATACTTGCATATCCATGTTCATTGTTGAACTATTTATGGTAGCAAGGAAATGAAATTAGTCCACATGTATATCAACAGGTGAATGGATGGATAAGATGTATTACATATATGCAATGGGATTTTTTATTCTGCTATTAAAAAAAGGACACCATGACATTTGCAGGATTATGAATGGAATTAGAAATTATTGCATTTGCAAAATAAGCTACACTGAAAAAGACAAATATTGCATGTTTTCTTTCATATGGTGATCTCAGATTCATAAATGCATGTGTATAAGTATACATGCAGCAATAGACATCAGGAGACATGAAATGGGACCATAAGAGGAGAAAAAAGATATTAAGCAGAGGGAAGCAAAAGAGAAGGCAAAATGCATGTGACGTGAAAGTAGGTAGGAGGGAGATGGGAGATAGGAGTGAAGGAAGAGAATCACCAAGAATATCACATGAAATGCAAGAAGTTCCTATAAGACCCCACTAATTTGTACATAATTTTAAAAAGACAAATAAAATAAAATAAAATGTGATATCTATCTACACTACAGAGTTTTATTTAGCCACAAAGAATAAAATTATGCTGTTTGCTGGAAAGTAGGCACAAGTTGAGATCACCATATTAAGCAAAACAGGCCAAGCTCAAATGTGTATTATGCGTTTTTCTCACATTAGTGGATCCTATTAATATAAATATGTACAAACATTTGTATACATGACAAATGCAAGGAAGACTAGAGGTAAGGGAGAGTAAAAAGTGGAGAGTATTCAGGGGTCAGTGTTACTAATGTAGAATATATACTTGAAACAAATTGTCATTATGAAACTTGGTACTATATGCAATGAATATATGCCCCCCCAACAGTCATTTATTGCCGCAAGAAGCCTGACACAAAGAACTTGATAACAAAAATGTCTGATGGATGTTAATATAGAAATTGTCAACAAAATATATGAGCAAGTGAGATTCATTTCATTGACATAAGGATGCTTCAACATGTTCATTTTGATTACCATGATAGAACATCTTAAAAAAATGAAAGATTGGGTTGGTGAGATGACTCACTGAGCAGCAATAATTGTTGCTCAAGCATGAAAACCTGAGTTCAGATCTCCAGCACCCATATAAAACTGTGTGTGGGTACATACCTGTATTCCCAGTGCTGACAAAACAGAAGACTTGCTGGCCACCAGCCTAGCTAAATAAATGGACAAATACATGTTCAATTTGATGTACATCTGATGTGGTCTGGCATCTGCAAAAGTAAGCAAGCGCACACACCTGCACAAATGTGCGACTCCCCACAATAAACTCATGCAAGCATGTAAACACTTATCAGACAAAAAATATTGATGGACAGAAATCACATAGTAATTGAAAGGGAAAAAGAATTTATAAACTACAACATCTCTTGATGATAAAAATCTCTCAGTAGATCAAATATAAAAATAATGTCCTTTAACACAATAAACGCTGTAAACAACACATTGTTAACATCATATTGGAAAGGGAATATTGAAACTTTTTCTTCTAATCTCTGGAATAAAATAAGGATACCCAGATTCACCATTTATACCTTTCATACATACTATACGAAGGTCTAACGAGAGCAATTAGTTGAAAAAAAGAATTAAAATGCATCCAAATTTGAAAGGAAGAAATTAAATTTTACTTGTTTTAATATGACATACCTTTACATAAGAGAAAATCCCAATGACTCCACAAAGCTTGCTAGAATTTGTAAAACAAATTCTTAAAGTTTCAAGATACAAAATATGTACACAAAAGTCAGTAGTGTTTGTATATACCAGCATCATATTAACTTAGAAAGAAATCAAGATGGTTCCTTGTCTTTACAGTAACTACAAAACTGAAACACTTTAGAATAAGTTACCTGAGATTAAATCCTAAAAAGAACAAAGACTGGAGGCATCATTAACTTATAGTGTTGGCAAGGTGGCTCGTCTGATAACCTGAGTTTAATTTCCAAAAACCCACACAAAGGTAGAAAGAAAGAACCAACCCCACAAAGTTGTATTCTGACCTCCACATCCAGGTCACTGAAATTTTATCCCTTCCTACTCTAACATCTCACACAAAAATTAATACTACATTACTATTAATGTTAAAATAAAATGTATTATAAACCTACAGTAGCCAAACCATAAAGCACAGAATGTATTAGAATTCTAAAATTAAATCTCTGCTTCTACCGCCAACTGGCTTTTGTCAAGGGTGCTAAGAACACAGGAGATACACAGTATTTTCAATACATAATGTTGTGAAACTTGGATATCCACATGCAGAAAAACGAAACTAAATTTTAATTTCTTGTCAAATTAAAAAACCCTCAAAATTGATTAGAGGCCAAAATTTAATATATGAAACTACCAGTAAAAGGCACAGAGGAAATACATCATGATATCAGTGTAGGAAACGATTTTTAAGAAATAATATTGCAACAATACAGCAAAAATGAAATGCTGAAATAATGAAAGCAAAAATGGATGAATAGCATATATGAAAAGACTTCTAGACAGCAAAGTACATTACAGATTGAAGACACAACCTACACAACCAGAGAAAATATTTGGCTTTTAAGAACAGGGTAATATGAAAAATATATAAAGGATACAAGCAACTCAACAGACAACAAATGACCTAATTTAAAACAGAGGCATTGGCATGAGTAAACATTGCCAAAAGAAGATATTCAAGTTAGGATGTAGCTTAGTGCTGGAGCACTTACCCAGGATATACAAAGTCCTGAAATCAATCCCATGTATTTCAAAATCACAATTGAAGACCAGACCTCAGTCTGATTAAAATGACTATTCTAAAAAGACAAAAGATAACAAGTGTTGGTAAGAATGTGAAAGGGAGATCTTTGTATACTGTTAGTAGTACAGTCAATTAGTATAGACATTATAAACAAGAGCATAAAGATTCCTCAAAAATTAATTAAAAGAGAAATTTAGCAATTCCACTACAGGGCATGAATTTGAATCAGCATGTCGAAGAGGCAATTTCACTTCTATATTTATTTAACATGATTATGAATAAAAGTAAAGACACAGAATCAAGGTAACTCTTTATTGAAGGATGAAAGGATAAAGAAACTGTCATATACTAAAATGAATTCCACTCAGTGATAAAAGTAGGAAATTATATAAATTGCAATGACATGAATCATGACCATTTTGTTAAGTGAAAAATCAGGCATGAAAGATTAATATTGCATGATCTCATCCAAAATGCAGCATCTTAACGTATATCTTGCAGCAGTTGAAATAAAAATGTGGGTAACAAAGATCTGGGGTGACTTACAGGGAGAGGAGTTTGGGGATATAACAATAAAAGATACATAATTACATTTAGGAGAAATAAATTCAAAAAAATCTACAATAGTTTGGTCGTGTCTATAGTTAATATTAATATATCACATTTTCAAAATACACATTAAAAATTTCAATCCCTAAGTCTTAGGCATGTCTTGGAAGACAGTGTTGAAATATATAAATAGAAAGGTAGAACTGTGAGGAGGGACAATAAACCTTGAAAACCCTGATAGGGAATATGGTGATATTTTTCAGATGAGATACCACTGACAGTTGCTCTTCTGAAATTGAATCCAGGCTCAAAGATGGATGGTAACAGTTCATCTGTGCTATAAGGAGTTTTTTTTCACAGCTATTAAAAGAAAGATGACAACTCTCTAATTTTGTCCCTTTGGAAGCAGCATTTTTGTAGTGGTAATATCTGTACTGATCTTACATGAAATACCCTACAATATTAACCCCCCCAAAAAACTATGTGAATGATGAAATTTTTAATTTTTTTTCCAACCAGATCTTAGAAAAAGCTTGTGATGTGATCCTGCTGCTCTATAAAAACCTTGACTAAGGAGTGATCAAAAAGTTATAATTGATTTTACTTTGCTTATAAGGACATATGTTCATGTGCATTTATAATGCACTTTACCTGTTATGTGGCTACAATTGGAAATTTTCCCAGGCATGAACTAGTTAAATATATGCTTAAAGATAAATACAGGGCTTAAAAGTAATCTGCCAGGCCCAAATTCGAAATTCTCCAAATATTAATGCAAAACTGATAAGATTTTCAGATTGATAAGACAAACCAAAGATAACTTTCAAAATCACCTAAATTAAATGACAAAAAGACATATACCACTTTGTCAGGTATGTCCTCCTAAATTTTACTTACTGCAGGATGAGACGTACATTTTACATATTTTAATCAATGCTATCGTCTAAAACTATACACTATGGCACTATTGTTCCAACATCAATTCTTTGATAACTACCACCCAGAGTCTTTATCAGACTCCACAGACTGAACAACACTGTCACCAAAAAACACTACTTTAGTTGATATTCCAGCCATAATTCTCAGAAAGTCACCCATACTTCTGATGTTATAAATACCGCAACACCATTGGGTTTCATAATGTATTGGAATAACTATCAGAAGTCAGAACAGGTGCTGTTTAATATTATAGTTTTACAGGCTAAGAGATTACTCTGGGTTTAAAGCCTTTGACTCTCAAAGCAAAATGATCTGAGTTCAGATCCCCAGATCCCACATAAAAATGCTGGAAGGATATGGAGGCGGCAATCTGACCCTGGAAGATGTAACATGGTAAACCCCAAAGCAAAGCAAAAAGGACATAGAGAAATTCAGGTCATTTCCTTTGTTACTCTTGGTCTCCACAGGTGTGAATGCACACACACACATACACACTTAAGCACCCTCTTGTACAAACACACGTAAACACATACATATAAGAATATACATTTTTGCTTGTTCATAGATCTGTGAGTTTCCCGATTGAGACAGGGTAAATCTCCCTTCCTGGACAACAATAAGTTTATCAACTAAGAAGTTACTCAAGGGTATTTCATTTCTCTGCCCTTCCCGCCCTCCTGGGACAGGACACTTGCTGGCGGTCCTCCTTCCCAGGTAAGATCCACAAGCCCTCAGGTCACCCGCTAGTCCCAGCTCCTCCCACCAGCTAGCCTGAACAACACCCATGCTGCCCCAAACTTGGGTGAGCCACTAGGCCATGCACCAGATCCCAGGTGAAGAGCTCTGCCATCGCCATCAGCGCCTCTGCCCCTCCGGCCCACCCGGGACCCTCGCTCGAGATGCAAGGAGGACACACTGCTACTCAGAATTCAACAGAGTCCAAAGGAAACTCGAGCAAAGCTCTAGGGGACAAAGGCCATACATCTTAAGTCCTCTAAAATCATCCTATCACCTGGGAGAGATTCTTCACAGCCAGCCCAAAGATAAGTAACCCCCCCCCTTTTATCATCCTGTTCCTTTCAATTATTAATCACTGTAGATTAACTTTTCCATATAGCCATCCCCAAAATATATACAACTTCAGGAATTATACCACTCACTCTCACATATCACTAAGGTACTAAATCATAAAAGTGCACTAACATACCAATATTCACCCTCTGTCTACTAAAACTGACTTAATAGACGTACTAACAGTCTCTAATAGCATCATTTAGGAAATAAGAACAGACAAACATACCCAACTTCAAGGGAAACACTAGTAATAACTGCCCGAGAGTAGTAATACCAACTTAATCAGTTCAATCAAAAACACACAGAAACTGAAAGGTCTTAAGAGACAAAACAACAATACCCAAGTCAAAGCCACAGAAACTGAAAGGTCTTAAGAGACAAAATGACAACACCCAAGTCAAAGCGCAGATCCATGAGAAACAAAACCAAGAAGACAAATCTCCCAACTGAAAAAATTAACCCCATAATAATAGATTCTAACCAGAACAAATTCACAGAAAATAGGCAAGAAAGCCAGGCCCAAGATAACGACTTTCAAATCATGATCATTACCGTGATCAATACTATGAAAGAGGAAATCCAGGAGGAGTTAAATAACTGCATCAACCACTTTGAACAGGAACACAACAGACACTTCGAGGAGTTGAGAAAAATAGTTCAAGAAACAAAAATAGGCATACAGCAGTTAAAACAGTCTCAGGCAGAGCTTAAAATTGAACAAAAAGACAACTTATCTTCAACCAAGAACTCAAAAGAGAACCTTATCAGCAAAACTAATGAAGCAAAAAATAGAATTTCAGATCTTGAAGACAAAGTGGGAGTATTAACCAGCTCAATGGAAGAGGTTGTTAAAGCCAAAAAGATACTTGAGAGGAATATTCAAGAGTTATGGGACACGCTGAAGACGCCTAACATGAACATTCATGGAATATCAGAGCAAGAATCCCAAAACATCACACCTGAGGAAATTTTTCAAATTATCATAAATGAAAACGTCCCTCATCTAAAGAATGAGAGGCCGGGGCTGGAGAGGTGACTCAAGAGTTAAGCCTGTGCCTTGCAGGCGGAAGGTCCTGAGTTTGGTCCTAGAACCCATGTATAGACGCCGGGCGGAAGCAGGGGCGGCCTGCATTTCTGGTCCTGGTAGGGCGGAGCCTGTGAATACAGGGGCAGAATAAACAAGGAGGAGGTAGACGCGGTCCATGGTGGTTCCTGAATTCGCCCGTGGTTCTACACACACACACATACGCACACGCACACACACACACACACACACACACACACACACACACACACTTAAATAAATAATAAGAAAAAAAAGAAAGAAAAAAATAAAGAATGAGAGGCCCATCCTAATACAAGAGGCATTCCGCACCCCAAACAGGTATGACCAAAATAGTAATTCACCACGACAAATAATAGTCAAAACACTCTACATTCAAGACAAAGAAAAGGTGCTGAGAGCTTCAAGGGAAAAAAAAACCCAAGTCACTTTTAAAGGTAAACCTATTAAAATAACAAATGACTTCTCAATGGAATTAGGAAAAGCAAGAAGAGCTTGGAGAGATAAACTTCAAGTACTGAATGAGCAAAAATGTCAACCCAGGCTGATATACCGGGCAAAACTATCCATCATGATCGAGGGAGAAAGAAAAAGCTTTCTGGCACAAAGGAAACTTGAAGGCTTACGTGTCTACCAAATCAGGCCTTCAAAAAATGCTAGAAATGATACTCAAGCTTGAAGAAAAAAACAAGCATATCCAGGACGACAGAAGGGAAGCATAATACCACCAAAACCTAAAAGTCAAATAATACACTTACAAAAGCCACTAAACATAAAAAGTGTCGAGAATTAAAAATAATTTCTCCATTATAACATTAAATATCAATGGAATTAACTCACCGATCAAGAGACATAGATTACAAACTTGTATTAAAAGCCACAACCCATCAATCTGCTGCCTTTAGGAAACCCATCTCACCACAAAAGATAGGCAAATCCTAAAAATAAAAGTTTGGTCCCAAATTTTGCACACTAATGGAAGCAGGAAACAGGTAGGGGTAGCCATTATGCTATCGGAAAAGTGGATTTCAAACCCAAAAAAATCGTAAGAAACACAGATGGATACTACATTTAGTCACAGGCACAATTCACCAGGAAGACTTCACAATACTGAACATATGTGCAACTAATATGGGACCCTCCACATTCATTAAGCAAACCTTAAAGCATCTAAAGTGAGAAATCAACCCCAAACAATAATTCTTGGAAATTTCAACACCGCCCTCTCAACATGGGATAGATCAACAGGTCAAAAACTTAACAGAGACACTTTGGAACTTAATCAAACCCTTACTGAAATGGACCTTACAGAGCTCTATCGAACTTTTCATCCATGCACCAAAGAATACACATTTTTCTCAGCTGCACACAGAACATTCTCCAAAATAGATCACATATTGGCCACAAAACAAATTTCCACATATATACGAAAGTTGAAATTCTAGCCTGTACCCTATCAAACCATCATGGTCTAAAACTTGACATCTGCAAAACAACAACAAACAAACAAAACAGAAAATACACTAACTCCTGGAAACTAAACACTGTGATGCTGAATGAGAATTGGATTCAGGAAGAAATTACAAAGGAAATTCAAGATTTCCTGAAAGTATGCAATAATGAAAATACAACTTATCAAAATGTTTGGGACACAATGAAAGCTGTCCTAAGAGGTAAGTACATAGCTCTTAACGCCTACATCAAAAAAATGGAAACATCACAAGTAAATACCTTAACAATGCAGCTTAAAGCATTAGAGACACCAGAACAATCCGATCCCAAAAAGAAAGGACATTAGCAAAATACAGGGAGAAATATCGGAAATTGAGATTAGGAAAATGATACAGAGAATCAACTAGTCAAAAAGCTGGTTTTTTGAAAAAAATAATAAGATTGATACACCCCTAGCTAAATTAACCAAAAGCAAGAGAGAGAAAACACAAATTAACAAAATTAGAAAGGAAAATGGAGTTATCTCTACTGATACCCAAAGTATTATAACGTCATATTTCAAAAATGTATATACTCTGTGAAATTTGACAACACAAAAGAAATGGATGAATTCCTAAGTAAGCACAACTTACCTAAATTTGCTGAGAAAGTTTTGATTTATTTAAATAGTCCTATAACATATGAGGAAATCTATAAAGTAATCACGAATCTTCCCACCAAAAAATGTCCTGGACCAGATGGATTCAGCACAGAGTTCTACCAGACATTCAAGGAGTTAATAACAACAATACTCCTTAAATCATTCCATAAAAGAGCAAAGGAAGTAAAACTATCAAATTCTTTCTATGAAGCTAATATCATGTTATTCCCAAAACCTAATAAATATACACTTAAAAAAGAAAACTATAGTCCAATCTCTTTGATGAACACAGATGCAAAGATTCTCAACAAAGTCTTAGCAAATCGGATTCAAAAACATATCAAAAAGATCATTCACGGGGATCAAGTAGGCTTTATCCCATGCACACAAGACTGGTTCAACATAGGCAAATCAATATATGTAATTCACCATACACACGATTCCAAAATTCAAGACCACATGATACTCTCGATAGATGAAGAAACAGCTTTTGACAAGATCCAATAGCCTTTTATGATCAAAACCCTAGAGACAGTTGGAATGGAAGGAACCTTTATCAATATAATAAAAGCTGTATACAACAAGCCAACAGCAAGGATTATACTCAATGGGGAAAATCTTAAAGCGTTCCTACTTCAATCAGGAACTAGACAAGGCTGTACACTCTCACCACTTGTATTCAATATTGTACTTGAAGTCTTAGCTGAAGACATAAGACAAGAAAGGGAGATAAGCTTTTCACCCCACCCCGCTCCACCGGTTGGGACGCGCGGGCCTGCGCCCTAGGTAAGTCCCCTTTCGGGTTCGGGCCCCGCCCACAAGGACCCCAGGTCAGCCCACAGGGACCCGGCTCTGACTCCCACCATTCAGCCAGAGCCCTGCGGGGGCCGAGGAACGAGGAGGACCTCCCCCTGCGCCCGGGCCCCGCCCCAGCTGCCCTCGGGTTAAATAGCTCCACGCCGAAGTGCCCATCCTCCCTTTTCACCCCACTCCGCTCCGCTGGTCTGGACACGCGCCCGTGGTCCAGCCGGGCCTCACCCCACGCCCTAGGTAAGTCCCCGTTCGGGCACCGCCCACCAGGAACCCCGGCCAAATAATTCAGTTTAGTGAAATTGAGAGATCTTAAGAGTTAAAATGACAATGCCAAAGTCAAAGTGCAAATCCATGAGAAGCAACAATCAAGTAAACAAATTTCCCACTGAAGAAATTAATCCCATAATGTTAGACTCCAACAAGAACAAACCCGCGGAAAAAGGCCAAGAAAGCCTCACCCAGGATAAGGTCTTTCAAAATATGATCATTACCATGTTCAATACTATGAAAGAGGAAATCCGGGAGGAATTACATAATCGAATCAATCGCTTTGAAGAGGAACACAACAGACATCTGGAGGAGTTGAGAAAAACAGTGCAAGAAACAAAAACTGGCATAGAGCAGTTAAAACAAACTCAAGCAGAGTTTAAAACTGAGCTAAAAGACAAGTTATCTTCAACCCAGAATGCCACAGAGAGTCTTATCAACAGAACTAACGAAGCAGAAAACAGAATTTCAGACCTTGAAGATAAAGTGGGAGTACTAACCAGCTCAATGGAAGAGGTTGTTAAAGCCAAAAAGATACTTGAGAGAAATATCCAAGAGATATGGGACACCCTGAAGAAGCCTAACATGCGTATTCATGAAATACCAGAGCAAGAATCTCAAAATACCACCCCTGAGGAAATTTTTCAAACTATCATCAAGGAAAACTTTCCTCATCTAAAAAAAGAGAGGCCCATCCATATACAAGAGGCATTCCGCACCCCAAACAGATACGACCAAAATAGAAGCACCCCACGGCAAATAATAGTTAAAACACTCCACATTCAAGATAAAGAACTGGTGCTGAGAGCTTCAAGGGAGAAAAAACAAGTCACTTTTAAAGGTAAACCTATTAAAATAACAAATGACTTCTCAGTCGAAACAGTAAAAGCAAGAAGAGCTTGGAGAGACATACTTCAAGTATTGAATGAGCAAAAATGTCAACCCAGGCTGATTTACCCTGCAAAACTATCAGTCATGATCGAGGGAGAAAGAAAAATTTTCCAGCACAAAGACAACTTTAAGGGATACATGTCCACCAAACCAGGCCTTCAAAAAATGCTAGAACTGATACTCAAGCGTGAAGAAAAAAACAGGCATATCCAGGAGAACAGAAGGCAAGTATAACATCATTAAAAACGAAGCAATATACTTATAAAAGCTACTAAACATAATAAATGTCTGGAATTAACAATGGTTTCTCCATTATAACACTAAAGGTTAATGGACTTAATTCACCGATCAAGAGACACAGATTACAAACTTGGATTAAAAATCACAACCCATCAATCTGCTGCCTGCAGGAAACCCATCTCACCACAAAAGATAGGCACGCTCTAAAAATAAAAGACTGGTCAACAATTCTACAAGCAAATGGAAGCAGAAAACAGGCAGGGGTAGCCATTATGCTATCAGACAAAGTGGATTTCAAACCAAAAAAATTATAAGAGACACGGATGGATACTACATTTTAGTCACAGGTACAATTCACCAGGAAGACTTCACAATACTGAACATTTATGCACCCAATACAGGCCCCTCCACCTTCATTAAGAAAACCCTACAGCGTCTAAAGCAAGAAATCAACCCCCAAACGATAATTCTTGGGGACTTCAACACCGCCCTCTCAACATGGGATAGATCAACAGGTCAAAAGCTTAACAGAGACACTTTGGAACTTAATCAAACCCTGAAAGAAATGGACCTTACAGATCTCTATCGAACTTTTCACCCACGCACCAAAGAATACACATTTTTCTCAGCAGCACACGGAACTTTCTCCAAAACAGATCACATATTGGGCCACAAAATGAATATACACATATACAAGAAAGTTGAAATTCTAACCTGTGCCCTATCAGACCACCACGGCCTAAAGCTGGACATCCACAACACATCAAACAAGAGAAAATACACTAACTCCTGGAAACTTAACACTATGATGCTGAAGGAGAACTGGATTCAGGAAGAAATTAAAAAGGAAATTCAAGATTTCCTGAAAGTGAATGATAATGAAAATACAACCTACCAAAATCTCTGGGACACAATGAAAGCTGTTCTAAGAGGTAAGTTCATAGCTCTTAATGCCTACGTCAAAAAAATGGAAACATCAGAAATAAACAACTTAACAATACAGCTTAAAGCTTTAGAGAAACTAGAGCAATCTGATCCCAAAAGCAGTAGAAGAGAAGAGATTAGCAAAATAAGGGGAGAAATATCTGAAATCGAGATTAAGAAAACGATAGAAAAAATCAACCAGTCAAAAAGCTGGTTCTTTGAAAAAATCAACAAGATTGATACACCCCTAGCTAAACTAACCAAAAGCAAGAGAGAGAAAACCCAAATTAACAAAATTAGAAATGAACATGGAGTTATCACTACTGATACCCAAGAAATCCAGAGAATTATAACATCATATTTAAAAACTTACACTCTGTGAAGTTTGACAACACACAAGAGATGGATGAATTTCTAAGTAAACACAACTTACCTAAATTGAATCAGGAAGTTGTGAATTATTTAAATAGTCCTATAACATATAAGGAAATTGAGGAAGTAATCTCGAATCTTCCCACCAAAAAATGTCCTGGACCAGATGGATTCAGCACAGAGTTCTACCAGACATTTAAGGAGTTAATAACACCAATACTCCTTAAACTGTTCCATCAAATAGCAAAGGAAGGAACACTACCAAATTCCTTCTATGAAGCTAATATCGTTTTAATCCCAAAACCTAATAAAGATTCACTTAAGAAAGAAAACTATAGGCCGATCTCCCTGATGAACACAGATGCAAAGATTCTCAACAAAGTCTTAGCAAATCGGATTCAAAAACATATTAAAAAGATCACTCATGGGGACCAAGTAGGCTTCATCCACGGCACACAAGGTTGGTTCAACATACGCAAATCAATAAATGTAATTCATCATGTAAACCAGTCCAAAGTCCAAGACCACATGATACTCTCGATAGATGCAGGAAAAGCTTTTGACAAGATCCAACAGCCTTTTATGATCAAAACGCTAGAGACAGTGGGAATGGAAGGAACCTTAATCAATATAATAAAAGCTATATACAACAAGCCCACAGCAAGGATTATGCTCAATGGGGAACAATTGGAATCATTCCCACTTCGATCAGGAACTAGACAAGGCTGTCCACTCTCACCACTTCTATTCAATATTGTACTTGAAGTCTTAGCTGAAGCCATAAGACAAGAAAGGGACATAAGAGGGATTCAAATCGGCAAGGAAGAAGTCAAGCTATCCCTATTTGCAGATGACATGATCTTATACCTGAGGGATCCCAAAAACTCCACCAGGAAGCTCCTGGAACTAATTGAGAAGTTCAGCAGGGTGGCAGGATACAAAATAAATGTGCAAAAATCAGAGGCCTTCCTATATGCCCAGAATGAAAGAAGTGAAAAAGCCTTGAGAGAAACCATACCATTTACTATAACCCCTAAAAAAATGAAATACCTTGGTATAAACCTAACCAAGGAGGTAAAAGACCTTTACAATGAAAACTTTAAAACCCTAAAGAAAGAAATTGCAGAAGACACCAGAAGGTGGAAAGACCTCCCTTGTTCCTGGATTGGCAGAATCAACATCGTAAAAATGACCATCCTACCAAAGGCAATATACAGATTAAATGTTATACCAATCAAAATCCCAAAGCAATTCTTCAAAGAAGTTGACCAAACAATCTCAAAGTTCATATGGAGGCACAAAAGACCCAGGATAGCAAAAACAATCCTGAGTAACAAAAACACAGCTGGAGGTATTACCATACCAAACCTAAGTCTGTACTACAAATCCATAGTTATAAAGACAGCCTGGTACTGGCTCCAAAATAGACACACAGACCAATGGATAAGGATTGAAGACCCAGATATAAGCCCACAAAAATACAGCCATTTGGTCTTTGACAAAGGGGCCCAAAGAATCCAATGGAAAAAGAACAGCATCTTCAACAAATGGTGCTGGCAAAACTGGATCTCCACATGCAGAAGATTAAAGCTGGACCCGTACTTGTCACCATGTACAAGACTTAACTCCAAATGGATCAAGGACCTTGATATCAGGCCATTGACTTTAAAAACCATAGTTGAAAGGATAGGGAACTCCCTCGAGCTGATTGGGCTAGGCCAACAGTTCCTAAACAGACATCCAATGGCACAGTCACTGCTACCAACTCTCAACAGTTGGGATCTTGTGAAATTAAAGAGCTTCTGTTCAGATAAAGAGATTGTCACACGAGCTCAAAGGCAACCCACAGAATGGGAGAAAATCTTCACTAACCACATATCTGACAGAGCTCTACTGTCCAGAGTGCACAAAGAACTTAGAAAACTAAACTCCAAGGAAAGCACTGGCCCAATTAAAAAATGGGCCCTGGAACTTCAAAGAAACTTTACCAGGGATGAAATTAAAATGTCTAACAATTATCTTAAAAAATGCTCCACTTCCTTCGCCATCAGGGAAATGCAAATCAAAACTTCCCTGAGATATCATCTCACCCCGGTCAGGATGGCAAAAATCCACAATACAAACAACGACAAATGCTGGAGAGGATGTGGAGAGAGGGGAACTCTCCTACATTGTTGGTGGGAATGCAGGTTCATACAGCTACTCTGGCGAGCCGTCTGGAGATTCTTAAAGAAATTAAAGATTGAAATCCCATATGACCCTGCTATCCAACTTTTGGGAATAACCCTCCGTGCATCAGAGGTTCGCCTCGATAGCACAAGCTCGACCATGTTCATAGCAGCACTGTTTACAATAGCAAAGTCATGGAATCAACCTAAATGTCCAACAGTTGACGAGTGAATAAGGAAACTGTGGTACATCTATACAATGGAGTACTACTCAGCCATCAAAAATGATGAATTACTGGAATTTGCTGGAAAATGGATGTCATTAGAAAGAATTATATTAAGTGAAGTATCCCAAACCCAGAAAATTAAGTGCCATATGTACTCCCTAATAGGTGGCTCCTAGTACCAAACTCACCCAGCCCACATTGAGACACTCAAAAGTAAACCTATGTAACACAGTAATTGCAAGGATTATGAACAAGAGAGATGGGGTAGGAGGGCCACACCAGAAACAAGGAGAGAGGGGACCATGTTACAGCAGAGAAAATAGGCCTCCATCAAGGTCTGCAAGTAAGTAAGGAGAAACCTGGTTAAGTTCACAGACGTTCTTACTTATCTCACCAGAAGGGGAGGGCATATAGTCTAGCAGATAAAAAGTAATCATTTTGCAAATGGGTAATGGACCCCTCCCTCAACGAGGTTTCCTGCTTTTATTACATCTACCCTTGAATGTGCTATTATAACAAGACTCCAGTTTAACAGCTTTTTGTCTCTGGCCAGGGGGGTGACATACAGTGCCCAGCAGGATGGAGTGAAGGGCATTGCAGGAGCAGCAAAACTGCAAAAGAAAATCAACAAACCACAATCCAGAACTTCAGAGACTATATCAATCACATAGAACTAGGCCAGCCTCATCTCTCCCCATCCTGGAGCTCAGGGACATTTGCGGAAGAGGGGGCGGTAAGATTGTAAGAGCAAAAGGATGGGAGGAGCAATGATTTGCAAGATTCTCAACAATAGTTGGGGCCAAAGCAATCATAATGGGACTTTTCATGCTCTGCGCAATGTCCAGCGCACTGTTGCCCTCATAAAGTCTAGCATCTGTTAAGGGCACCGAGACCCCTGGAGGCAAGGGATTGACAGCCATAGTAGTGATCTTATGCTTAAGGGGAACAAGAGAAAGGGCTTATGGAAATGCCACTGGGTCCTTATATGTCATCGGAGAGGAGGACCCAGTGGAGAGTTAGGCGTACACAATAAAGGACTCTCTGGGAATTGGGGGGGAGGCACTGGGGGATGGGGAGGGAGAGGAGGGGGTTCGGGGGGAGGAGGGGGGGAGGGAGGGAACTGGTAAAAAAATTTTAAAATGTATAATTAAATTTTTAATAAAAAAAAAGAAAGGGAGATAAAAGGGATTTGAATTGGCAAGGAAGAAGTCAAGTTATCTCTATTTGCAGATGATATGATCATATACCTGGGTGATCCTAAATACTCCACCAGGAAACTCATGGAACTAATACGGTAGTTTTGCAAGGTGGCAGGATACAAAATAAATGTAAAAAAAATCAGTGGCCTTCCTATATGCCCAGAATGAAATAAGTGAAAATGTCCTGAGAGAAACTATCCCGTTTACTAGAGACCCTAAAAAAAATGAAATACCTTGGTATAAACCTAACCAAGGAAGGAAGAAAGCTTTACAATGAAAACTTTAAAGCCCTAAAAAAAGAAATTACAGAAGAAGCCAGAAGGTGGAAAGACCTGCCTGGATTGGCAGAATCAATATCATAAAAATGACCATCCCAGCAAAAGCAATATACAGATTCAATGCTATACCAATCAAAATCCCAAAGCAATTCTTCAAAGAAGTTGCCCAAACAATCTCAAAATTCATATGGAGGCACAGAAGACCCAGGATAGCAAAAACAATCCTGAGTAACAAAAACACAGCTGGAGGTATTACCATACCAAACCTTAGTCTATACTACAAATCCATAATTGTAAAAACAGCCTGGTACTGGCTCCAAAATAGACACACAGATCAATGGATAAGGGTTGAAGACCCAGATATAACCCCACATAATTAGAGCTATTTGATCTTTGACAAAGGGGCCCAAAAATGCAATGGAAAAAGAATAGCATTTTCAACAAATGGTGCTGGCAAAACTGGATCTCCACATGCAGAAGATTAAAACTTCACCCCTATTTGTCACCATGTACAAGACTTAATTCCAAATGGATCAAGGACCTTAATATAAGGCCAGAGACTATAACATCCTTAGTTGAAAGGGTATGGAACTCCCTTGAGCTGACTGAAGTAGGCCAACAGTTCCTCAACGGAAATCTGGTAGCACAGTCAGTACAACCAACACTCAACAGATGGGATCTTATGAAATTAAAGATCTTCTATTCAGATAAAGAGATTGTAACTAGAGCACAAACGCAACCCACAGAATGGGAAAATCATCACTAACCACATATCTGATAGAGCTCTATTATCCAGAGTGCACAAAGAACTTAGAAAAGTAAACACTAAGGAAACAAATGAAACAATTAAAAAATGGGCCTTGGAACTTAAAAGAAACTTTAACAGGGAAGAAATTGAAATGTCTAACAAATATCTTAAAAAATGCTCCACATCCTTAGCCATCAGGGAAATGCAAATCAAAACCTCCCTGAGATATCATCTTACCCCGGTCAGGATGGCAAAAATCCACAATACAAACAACACCTAATGCTGTTGAGGATATGGCGAGAAGGGAACTCTCCTACATGGCTGGTGGGAATGCAGGCTTATACAACCACTCTGGCAAGCTGTCTGGCGATTCTTAAAGAAGTTAAAGATTGAAATGCTATATGACCCTGCTATTCCACTTTTGGGAATAAAACCCCATACAGCAAAAATTCACCTCAATGGCACAAGCATGACCATGTTTATAGCAGCACTGTTTACAATAGCAAAGTCATGGCATCAACCCAAATGTCCAACAGTTGACGAGTGGATAACGAAAATGTGGTAGATTTATACAACGGAATACTACTCAGCCATCAAAAATGAGGAATTAATGAAATTTTCCAGGAAATGGATGGAATTAGAAATTATATTGAGTGAAGTATCCCAGACACAGAAAATCAAATGCCATATAATACTCCATAATAGATGGATCTTATTACCAAACCCACTTAGTGACACACTCAAAGATAAATCTCTGTAATACTTACAGTAATTGCAAAGATTATATACAGGAGAGAAGGGGAGGGAGGGCCCCACCAGCAACAAGGAGAGAGGGGATCATGCTACAGCAGAGAAAATAAGCTACCATCAAGGACTGCAAGTGAGTAATGAGACATCTGGTTAAGCTCATAAACTTTCCTCCCTGGTCACTTGCAACTGATGGTGTATGATCTCACCAGAAAGGGAGGGCATACAGTGTGGTAGATAAAAGGTAACCATCTTGCAAATGGGAGACTGCCACACCCCCCACAGCGGTCTCCTACTTTTATTTCATCTACCTTTGAATCTACTCTTATTATAAGACTCTATTTTAACAGACTTTTTTCCTGGCCATGGGGTGACATCCAATACCCATCAGGATGGAGCTAAGGGTGGTGCAGAAGAAGCAAAACTGAAAAAAAAAATCAACAAACCATAATTCAGAACATCAGAGACTCTACATCAACCACCTGGAACCAAGCCAGCCTAATCAGTCCCCCATGTGAAAGCTCAGGGAAATTTTCAGAAGAGGGGGCAATAAGATTGTAAGAGCCTAAAGATGGGGAGGAGCAATGATATGCAAGATACTCCATACAAGTTAGGGACGAAGTAATCATAACAGGACTTTGCATGATCTGCACAATGACCAACATATCATTGACCCCTCAAAGTCTAGCATGGATCACAGGCACTAGGATCCTTAGAGGCAAGGGATTAACAGCCACAACGGTGTTCCTATACTAAAGGGGAACACAAAAAAGAGCTCTAGGCAATGCTACTGAGTCCTTACAGTTCATCAGAGAGGAGGACCCAGAGGGAAGTTTAACATGCACACTAAAGGATACTCCAGGAATGGAGGGGGGGGCACTTGGAGAAAGGGAGGGGTTGGAAAGGAAGGGGAAAAGGGGAAAAGGGGGAAAGGAGCAAGGAGATCCAGGAAAGAGTGGAGGGAGAGAGGGGAATGGCGTACTTATCAACTTTGTATGAGTGGAAGAAATAAAAAGAGTATTTCATTTATTTAAGAGTGAGAGAGAGAGAGAGAGAGAGAGAGAGAGAGAGAATGTGGGTATATGCGTGTTTGTGCGTACATGTGTTCATTGTTGTACTCACATATGTATATCCATGTGGAAGCAGGATGTTGAAAACTGAGTTCCTTGTTTATTGCTCTCTCACTTACTGTTTGAGACAGAGTCTCTCACTGAACCTGGAGATTACTTGTCATCTAGATTGGCTTGCTAGCAAGCTTAGGGATCCACCTGTTTGTTTCTTCCAGTACTAGGTTTGCAAGCTCATGCCATCATGCCTGGCTTTTTACATGGGTGCTGGGGATTTGAACTTACGTCTTCATACTGGCACACCAAGCACAAACACTGAGCCATCTGTCCAATGCTCATAAGTTAAACATTTTACTGGGGGTTATTATATGGGTGTGGCTAAGTCAGTGCCCATATGACTGAACTCAACGCTTACTAGCCCTGCTTCCCTCCTTAAAGGTTGGGCTAGCTCAAAATTCCATCCCTGTAGTCACATGATCTTCATTTCTAGTGAACAAAGATATCTCCTACATCCGATATAATTTTTAGGTTTTTTGAAACTTTGGGTCAAGAAGCAGTGATAGAAGTCCTTAATATGCTTGAAGTCTTCTTTTTTATCAAACTCTAAAAACACACTACAATGGACAAGAGAAAAGCCTTGTTAAGTTGAACTAATCCTAACAGTATTACCAGAATTCAAAGCAACAAGTATACAGTAATAAAGACATGTATGAGGAGATGGGGCTCTTACTGATTCATTCATGAAATATTATATACTGAATTATTATACTATTCCCCTAAATATTTATAAATAATGTCAATTCAAAATAGAAATAAATGAATCAGGGATTTTTGTTCCCATTTCTTGGCATAGAACACTTGAAGTCTCTTAATTTTGTAATAGTTAAAACATGATTGCACTTTAATACTTCATCTTAGCTCCTTACATAATAATAGAAAAGATTCTAAGAACTTTCAGCAGTCTTGGAATCTCTGGAGTATGAACATTTTTCTGTTGAAGAGATGATTCGTGACTGATCTCCTTAGGTAGCATAAGAGGTCAACACACATTAGAAGGTTGAAACTTTCAATCATAACCCCTGAACTTCAGGAAAAAAAGAAAAAGGAACAAAGAAGGAGGTTTTTAATCACCAGTGGTTACTTTTTATCAATCAAGCCTATATAAACTTTATAAAGATCCTAACTGATGAAAATGGGAATGTTTCTGGATTGGTGAATGTACTCATGTGCTAGTAAGGTAGGATACTGCAACTCCATGGGACAGCAGTTTCTGTACTTTAAAGCCTTCCAAACATTGCCCTAGGTATCACCTCATCTGGCTTGTCATGTACATCCTTTATAATCTTTTACAATAAAGCAGGAAGTATAAATAAAGGGTTTCCCTGATTTCTGTAAGCATTTTAACAAAATATTCAATGTGAAAAGAGTTGTAGAAGCTGTGATTAGAAAACAAATCCGAAGTGTGAGAAACTTGAGGATTCACTACTTTTGATTGTCATATAAAGTTGACAACACTCTTCAGAGACTGGCCCTTAACCTGTGGGGTCTGTGCCAACAGGGGAGTGTCATATTCGAATTCAATTGTTTTTTATTTTTTATTTATGCATGTGTGTGTGTTTATCAGAGAGCACTGTGTGTCCCTGTGGAGGACCAAGGGTGACTTCGGGAATCATCCTGAATTGCTTCAACCTCCCTTTTGCTTTGCTCTGGGATTTCCCAGGCTCTGCCCACCAGAAGTGCAGGCTGCTGCCAGTTTCTGCCAGGCATTTTTTACATGGGACCTGGGATCTGAACTTAGGACCTTCTGCTTAAGAGGCAGAGTCTTAACCCCTAAGCCATCTCTCCAGCCCAAATTTGAATTCAGTTGTAAATCACCTCGTTAAGTCTCTATTGCAGTTCCCCTGCATGGCTGCTGATAAATCACCATCAAATGGCTTAGGGGAACAAGGGGTTTATTTTCTTATGATAGTCTGGTTACAGTTCGTAGTCCAGCTTGATAGGAGAGCATGCACCAACACCAGGGTCGAGTGAACTGGCCATACCATCTCTATGTAATGACTGAGAGAGGGAAGATCCTTACTTGCCAGACCACCATGTCTGGCCAAGTGTATACAAGGATGCCAAATCGCTCAACCAGCTCTCTGTGTTTTATTCCAGGGCCTAATCCCACCCACCATGGGCTGGGCCTTCCCCATCAGCCAGACGATCTCCTGCAAGTTTGCTCTAGGCCTAACTCAACCATTATTAGTTCTCTACAAATGTGCTCAGAGCTGAAATCCTCAACTGTCAAGTTGACACCTGTGCCTAATTATGACAGTCTCCTAGAAACTTGGAAACATATTTGGTGAAAACACACACACGCACCCACACACACACACACACACACACACACACACACACAATTTATTGTCATCAGTGCAGTAAGAATAGGAACTATTTTCATTCACTTAGTACCTAGTGGACACATCTGGAGTAATACACAGAAAGAAGAATTTATCAAGTTGTTGCTGCCTAGGATGGAAATAAAGGAACAAAAACACATCCTAAGATATGTACAAAGAACAAAACTCAAGAAAGACAGAGAACAGTAAGTAGAATGGAATTTATGAAGTTGTCTATGAAATCATTCATACAGACGGATCCCCAAAGATGAGTATCTCAGATACTCATCAAGGGAGTTTTACAATGGTCAGCAATGCGCTCGTAAATAGGCATGTTTCCTGGGACTAAGACTCAGGAATCCTCTTGGAGGCTGAGAAGGTTGAAGAATCTCAATAAGAAATTTTATGTGAAGAACCCAAAGTATCTAGATTTCCCGGATTAGGGTGGGTCAGATTCAATCCTCTACTCTATTCCTGGTCAACTAGAACCTTGAAATAAAAGGCAGTTTTTTTGCTCTCTCTTTTCCCTCCTCCAATTTTGAGTTGATCTCTACTGGCTGCTGTCATTATGGAAGATGGACAGTAGAGAATAAAAGCAAGAAGAGAGTAGCAATCTTCCCTGTTCGAGCTCCACAGGTGTTCTTTACAAATTGTCACTGCACTGTTTCCCCTCTCTGGGATCCTGAAACCAAATCCATCCATAAGCTTACCTCCCCACAGAATCATATGGCACAAGGCAGGAGCCAGGTATGTGATGAAGGAAAGAAGTGGCATGATCCTAGACATTTCAAGCACTGCCATTTCATCTTAGCCACCACTTTCTCAAGGGATGCCATTTCCCTGCAATATCAACTGCTGCTTCTCTGAAGGAATCCATTCTACAGAATGACTCTCACCTTCTTGACCTCCTGGACAACAGGCTGACCAAAGACTAAGATGTTCCTCATTGACTGAGGGATTATTTCCCCTACCTAACAATCCTGTCATTCTGGTCACATGAAAAATTAATTTTCAAGCTAATACAGTAAGTAGTGACACTAGCTCATCCACCTTGACTTCCTGCCTCCATATCACACCTGTCTCGATTGTCAGGTGGATGTTCTTCCTGCCCTTTTCCCAGGCTAGCAAATATACATCCTGGACCCAACACCAGACCCACAGGCCTAGTCAGTAATCAGTGCATCTGCAGAAGCTCTGTAAAGTGGTAGCAGAATCTCCCTCTGAGATGGAGCTCCTTGTCAGAAGCTGAAGCTCCTGATCTTGGGCAAGACAGAAAGCTGAAGTTTGGCTGCATTAGAGGCTAAAGCTTTGAGCCTGAAGTCTGACTTTGCACTCTAAGAAGAAAGTTCTCTCAGGATCTGGGTCATAAATTGATGCTTTACTACATAGTATAACGCTTAGACAGGTGAAAACACAGAGAAACAGAAGATTTTAAAGAATATCAATAAAACAAACATTTAAATTCCAGTTTCTACCATAAGGATGATTTGTAGTTTGTTAAAATACTGAATTGCCATTTCCCCTTATTTCCACCAAATTTCACATACACTGTCTGGGTACAATCAACCTGGGTTATTTGATTATTTCAGTATATCATAGACTTCACTTTCTCTTTAATGAGCTATATTTCAATTTTGCAGAAGCTGATACTAATTCTAAATATTATGTTTTCAAGATCTATAAAAGATTTGCCTACTCTCCTTGTTTCTGGTGTGGCCCTCCAACCCCATCCCTCCTGTTCATAATCCTTGCAATTACTGTAGGTAATACATAGATTTACCTATGAGTGTCTCAAGGTTGGCTGGGTGGGTTTGGTACTAGGAGCCACCTATTAGGGAGTACATACGGCGCTTAATTTTCTGGGTTTGGGATACTTCACTTAATATAATTGTTTCTAAAGTGACCATATTACAGTAGAGAAAATAGGCCTCCATCAAGGACTTCAAGTAAGTAATGTGACACCTGGTTAAGTTCACAGACGTTCGTTCCTGATCATTTACAACTAAGGGGGTATGATCTCAACAGAAGGAGAGGGCATATAGTCTGGCAGATAAAAAGTAACCATTTTGCAAATGGGTGATTGACCCGTCCCTCACTGAGGTTTCCTACTTTTATTACATCTACCCTTGAATATGCTCTTATAATAAGACTCCAGTTTAACAGTTTTTGTCTCTGGCCAGGGGGTGACATACAGTGCCCAGCAGGATGGAGCGAAGGGCATTGCAGGAGCAGCAAAACTGCAAAAGAAAATCAACAAACCACAATCCAGAACTTCAGAGACTCTATGTCAATGACCTGGAATTAGGCCAGTATAATCTCTCCCCATCCTGAAGCTCAGGGAAATTTGCAGAAGAGGGGGCAGTAAAAGTGTAAGAGCAAAAGGATGGGAGGAGCAATAATTTGCAAGATACTCCACACAAGTTAGGGCCGAAACAATCATAATTGGACTTTGCATGCCCTGCGCAATGTCCAACACACTATTGACCCCACAAAGTCTAGCATCTGCTAAAGGCACCAAGATCGGTGGAAGCAAGGGATTGGCAGCCACAATAGTGTTCCTATGCTTAAGGGGAACACGGGAAAGGGTTCAGGGAAATGCCACTGGGTTCTTGTACATCATCGGAGAGGAGGGCCCAGAGTCAGGCATGCACAAGAAAGGACTCTCTGGGAATTGGGGCAGGAGGCACGGGGGGGATGGGGAGGAAGGGGTGAAGGGAGGGGGAGCAGGGGGTTCTGGGGGAGGAGGAGGGAGGGAGGGAACTGGTGTACCTATTAAGTTTGTATGAGTGGAAATAATAATAAAAAAGGTATTAAAAAAAGATTTGCCTAATGGTACAGATAGCATTTATTATTCCAAGTATTACACTGTAAAATAATGGTTTAAAATAAAATATTATAAAATACTGATTTTAAATTAGAATTTTATTTCTGAAATATTCTATTATTCATTAATTTGCTTGGTGCATGAAATATGACACATCTCCTTCAACTACTTCTTGATTTTAGCAGTTGCTCCTTGTGATTGAAAAAATCTTTCACCATGTTCATTTTTGACTGAGTCACAACTTTATTCTTTGAAAATGAATGGCATTCTCAGATTTTAAAAAAGACATTCTTCCCATGTCTAAAACTGATAAAACATTTTCTATTTTCTATAATTTGGAAATCCTCTAAAAACCAACTCCATCCCTGACTTTTGAAATTTTTCTGAAGGTGTGGTGTGGTCTTTGATTTTTCTTGTGGCAAAATAGACATGACACAAAACTTACCATTTAATCAATTTAAAGTGTACAATTCAGTGACATAAGTAAATTCTCAGTGCTGTTGCAACCACCATCAGTCTACTTCCAGAATTTTGTTGTCACCTAAAAAGGAAATGTTATGATTGTTTGAATGTAATTACATGAAAAATTGCCGTTTTGTACTATCAATATTGATATATATTTAGTAACCTTGTTAATGCATTAAAAAGGCTAATTATTTTCAGTAGTCTTATCTACTTACTAGCATTTCTAAAGCACCTTACCTCTAAAACATCATTTACTGTATATTTATTCATTTATACAATTGTATATTGCTAGCATTCCCACCAATAAAACTAGGACTACTAGATGTAAACATGTTAACTTTTGTAATTTTACTAATTTTTATATTTATTCATTGCCTATCTTTAGAATGTAACGCTATAAATTTTATTCCAGACTAAGGAATGTAGGAATCTGTGAACGTCACACGGAGTCGCATAGGCATTTTATCCATGTATTTTAAGGTGAACACCTCGCTGTTCAAAGATGATGTCACATGCTTATTTCAGTGTACATGAAATTACTGTTATTTCATGTCAATAGATCCGATCCACACATGTTATTTCTGTGGTTGCAGGACGCTGTAATACTTTCCTTGGACTAAAACCCTAAAGAAATACAATGTCTCAGTTCACTTAATTGGAGTGTATTTCACTCACCCCATAGATGGTATTGAAGCAAAAACTGTACTTTGAATTGTAATCTGTGCAGATTTGGCTTACTCAAGTCCCCCCAAAGTTACCGCATTCCAATTTTAAAACTGAATCACTCTCAAAGTTCTTCTCACCTATTTCACGTAGGCTGGGTACATTCATGACTCTTTAACATATTTCCCAGTTGCACACTTTTTTCACATCACCAAAGTTCACTTCCAAGAATGACTACTCCTCAGAGTTCATTTTAACTGGGTCCCACTTCTCTGAAGCATTTTTCTAGTACCAGAACCCACACCAGTCTCTTTCTTATAAAGGCAATGTGTTTGTCCTGATACTATGTCTTTAAATATGTACAGAGTAGCTGCACTTGGTTTATTAAAGTGAAGAAGGGTCATTTATGCCAATTTTAACACAGAACTTTATTGAGAACACAGACTCAAGTAGAGAACCACAAGTTTAAACAACAAATAGCAGGGTAGCTTACTCATAAGACTCAGTTCATTTGAAGCTCAACACTGAAAAATATCACAGTTTGGACAGCAAGACAAGTATCACCAAATGTGTTTTCACTTATAATATTCATTTGGCATCCACAAATGTTGCAGCTCAAAACAAGAGTTTGACAAGTTAGCATTAGCGATAAAAATGTAAGTTACAACATAAAACCAGACTGTGAACACCAAAGCACTTTTCAGGACTCTTTGGGAGCATAAGGCTGATCAGCGGCAGATGGTTAATCACACTAAACTTATTGTCCCGCCTCAGGATCATTTTGATTGTCAATTTGGATTTGCAGTTGTTTAGCAAGTTCTTCAAAGTCATGGAATGCAGAAATAAGAGGCTCAAGACTGAAATCATCATCAATCAAGGACATTGCTCCACTTTTTACAATATTACTGATATTTTGGAACATTTTGATAACAATCTGAATGTTGTCATTTGTCTCCTCTATGTTAAAGAGACCCACAAATATTGCCAGAGCTTTGGCACTGAACAGCTTTTTTGCCACCATAGGATTTTCAGACAAATTCAGTAGCATTTTCAGAACATGAAACTTTGTTCTTGAATTGCCCGTGGTTAGTAAGGAGAGAAACCCGGACATGTAATTGGCAATCAGCATGTGATAGTCAGTAGTCATAGTGAGGTGTCTAAGCATCCTTATTCCAGTCAGCTGTTCCAGGGAATTCACACCATGTGCAAGGGTTTCCTCACACACCTGACATATGAATGTCTCAATCATGTTTAGATTTGGATAAGGTGGAGCCATGTGAATCATGTTTTCCAAAAAACTTGTCCTAGCTCGGGAGGACGGATAATTGAGCAAGGTTTCAATAAGCGAGACAACACCCGAATCTCGAATGAAATCTCGGGTGAATTGAGAAGCACTTCTCATACCCATGGCAATTTTAGATATCTCATGGATAAACGGATCCCGAACTTTATCGATTAATAAAAGGAGTTCTTCAAACTCCGCAGAACCAATTTTAAGCTCACACTGTATGCAGCTGCAGGACCAGTTCTCAGGTTGTGCACTATCCCTAACCCTAAGATGCTCTCGAATTTCCTGAACTGATCGGTAGGAGGGATCATATTGAAAAGGGAACTCAGGTTCAAGCTGATCAGGTTGAAACAAAAGTTCCTGTTCTTCCCCTTCTGGGCCGAGTTCCACATTCTCAGGCTTTGGCTCGATATTTTCAGAAGACTCCTCAGCAATTCTAAAGGCATTCGGGGACGGGAAGCCAATCCCACGGGAAGGACCGGGTTTGAATGCCACAGTAACCTCGTCCCAGGTTTGGGGCCTGGATGAAGTGTTAAATTCCTCCTCAACTGAATCTCTGAACCTGGAATTGGCCTTGTACACAGGAGTGGGATTTAGATCAAAACAGGCTTCATCTCTATCCCAGAACCAGTTTCCAAATACAGCCTCCTCTTCAGACTCAGGCCTTGCCTCTTCTCTGGCCACAGCCCCCAGACTGGACTTGTCCTCTGTCCAGAACAAGGATCCACCAATAGCTCCCTCTTCAGACCCTGACTCAGACTCACAGATTGCTGAAGCCCCAGCCTCCAAACCAGTCTCTTTTTCTGCCCAGAACCAGGACCCAATAATAACTTCTTCCTCGAACCTGGGCTCTTGTTTGACCCTGTCATCCTTTTTAACATCTTTCTGGTTCCTGGTTTTCAAGTTGTTAGACTCTTCCTTGTCTCTGCGTCTGAATCTATTATTAGTCTCTTCTCCAGGCAAAAACCAGGACTCCTTATAGAACTCATCTTCAGACTCAGATTCAAAACAGTCCTCTCTCTTTGTGTGAAGCTTAGGTCTTACATGTGCCTCTTCCCTGTCTCGGGGTCTGAACAAGTTATTGGGATTTTCTCCAGCCCAAAAGCAGAATGGGTTGCCAGCCTCATCCTCTGACCCAGACAGAGAGTCAATATAGGCCTCTTGTTTACATTTGGGCTTGGACTTGGGGTTGGTCTGATGCTTAGCCCTGTGTCTGGACCTGGTATTTGCTTCCTCCCTGGGCCATGATCTGATACTAGTCTCTTCTCCAGTCCAGAAAGAAGACACATTGGCGGTCTCATCTGCTGACCAAAATCCAGACTCATTAGAGGTTTCCTCCCTGGCTCTGGGGCTGGGATAGCACCAAGAACCCATACTTGTCTCCTCCCCTGGTCCAAACCAGGGTTGCATTCCAGTCTCACCCTGGGTACCAGGAAAGGTTTGACTGTTCACATTTGTAAGTTCTCTATCCTTAGACAGATTCTTAGAATTAGCAACTGAACCAGAATCAGTACTGACCCGTGGCCATGGGACAGCATTAGTTGAGGCTGCTCCCTCGGCCTGAGACGTGGCATCGGCCCCAAACTCAGTCAGGGCCCTTGCCTGGGCATCATCCTTAGGTCTAGCCCCAGTGATTGCCTTGACATCGGTCTTAGGGCGAGCACCTCCTACTGACCTGGCATCAGTTTTGGGCCTGGCCCCAGCCATCGACTGGGACTCGGTTTTGGGTCTCGCTCCAGTCATTGCTTGGGCATCAGTTTTGGGTCTGGTTCCAGACATTGCTTGAGTTTCAGTTTTAGGCCTGGCCCCAGAGGCAGACTTGCTTTCAGTTTTGGGCCTTGCTCCAGATGTTACAGGAGCCTGGGGCCTAACCTTGGGTCTAACCACCAGGGGCACTTCACCCTCTCCCTCAGCCCCACCAACAACCTCGTCACCAGGCTTCTTTTCAGGCTTGGCCTGAGCACCAGTTTCAACTTCTGCCCTAGTCATGGTACAAATTAGAGAAAAGGTTCAGTCAACAATGCCTACTAAAGCCTCAGTCTCAACAGATCTATCACAGAATTAATTGTATCTTCACACTCTGATCTTTTGAAAATCCAAGAGATACAGGGGGAAGCAGGAGTAAATCACCAGTTCAGCAGTCAATGAGGCTTCTACCCAAGCACAGTCTCGGTCAGTAATACAGACAGAGAACAGGAGAGGCAAAACCAAGCCGGGGGAGGATGGACAGGTCCTAGGTAGGTGCAGAACTATTGAGAGTAACAATCAGCAGCAACTCCAGCACCACCACAGCTGCCACTGGAGGTGGATCTAGGAAGACAGAACAAAATGGGGATTCAATCGTATCCACTTGTGCTGCCTCATGCAGAGACTTACACAGAGAACCTGGCAGTCAATGCTGGGTAGGACAGCTAGGCTGTGAGAGGGCTATGGCCCTTTTGCCTGCAGAGAAACAGGTACATGGATGGGAAAGCACACATGCTGGAAGTAGAAAGGCAGAAGAATCCCTCCCCAGACCTCACACTAATCAGTCCTGGTTTTCACCAAAAGTGGATGAGCTCTGCTACTCCCACCCAAAAGTAAAAAAGCTACTATACCAACCTTCACTGCTGTGGTGAAACTTCCTCTTCTTTTTGTATTCGAACGGTGTCAAACCTCACATTCAATGACAGGGTTCCTACAGAAAATCATATAGACAAATATGAATCAGGCAGACAGGCATATTCCCTGGCCTAAAAGAAAGAGACACTCTATGGCCATCTTGCCTGCTGAAAAAAAGGTACATGGATGGGGAAAAAGTACACATGCTGGAAGTGTAAAGGCAGAAGAACCCCTCCCCAGACCTCATATTAATCAGTCCTGGATTCCACCAATAGTGGATGAGCTCTGTCACCCCCTCGTAAAAGTGAAAACACTTCCATACCAACCTTCACTGATGTTGTGAAACTTCTTCTCCTTTTTGTATTCGAATGGTATCAAACTGCAGAGTCAATGACAGGGTTCCTACAGAAAATCATTCGGACAAATATGAATCATTGATAGACAGACACATTCCTTGGCCTTGAAGAAAGAGACATACTGTGGCCCCCTTACCTGCTGAAAAACAGGTACGTGGATGGGTAAAATGTACACACGCTGGAAGTGGAAAGGCAGGAGAACCACACCTCAGACATCACACTCATCAGTCCTGGTTTTCACCAACAGTGGATGAGCTCTGCTATCCCCACCCAAAAGTGAAAACACTACTAGACCAACCTTCACTGGTGTGGTGAAACTTCCTCTCGAATGTTTGTATTCAAATGGTGTCAAACCTCACAGTCCATGACAGAGTTCCTACAAAAAAATCATTCAGACAACTATGAATCATTGGCAGACAAGCATATTCCCCGGCCTTGAAGAAAGAGACACTCTATGGCCCTCTTACCTGCTGAAAAACAGGTACGTGGATGGGGAAAAAGTACACATGCTGGAAGTAGAAAAGCAGAGGAAACCCTCCCCAGACCTCACACTAATCAGTCCTGGATTCCACCAAAAGTGGGTGATCTCTGCTACCCCCACACAAAAGTGAAAACACTTCCATACCAACCTTCACTGATGTGGTGCAATTTCCTCTCCTTTTTGTGTTCAAATGGTGTCAAAGCTTGCAGTCAATGACAGGGTTCCTACAGAAAATCATACAGACAAATATAAAGTCTGAATAATTGGCAGGTAGGCATATTCCCTAGCCTTGAAGAAAACGTATTGGTTAAAAAATCCAATCTATCTAATATCTCTTGTACACCAGCCCCAGTTTGCTCTCAGATGTTTTTCTCCTGGTCACAGCCAAACTTACACCTACCTCGACATTCCTAATACCTCCTAGAAAAGAAACAGAGAGCAGATGCAGAGGCTGTCAGGGAAATCTAGGGAACAGTAGAAGTGATCCAGCACCCACTTGGATTAAAGCCTCCATTTTCCTCCTCAGTATCTTTTGTCTGCATTGCCCACCTACCTACCTGTTCACCAACCTCCAGAGATGCAAAACCGTCTCCTCCTCCGCTCTTTCTTCCCAGAAATAAACGACCTTAAAACAGATCTATGGGAGAAAAAGATGAAAATATAAGACAATCAGAAAAACGGTGGCAGCACCTGAGCTTGGAGAACAGACTACAGCAGGCCAGAAGCTTTATCCTGCATTTTTCAACCTTTAGGGCTCTACTGAAGCAACGTTTTGGTTTCATTACGCCTGACTGCAGGGTTCCAGAGACACCACCACCTGTTGATGTCATACTCTTCCCATTACTCCCTTCTCCAATTCTGAGGATTCACCACTAGGTGCGCCATATTTTCTGGCACTGCGCAGCAGAAAATGGGGGCAGGGTGCCGAATATTCTAGAAAGCAGGCTGGGAAGTGGTCCCTGTATTTATGACTTGTCATCATCCCCAACCCATCTTTTCAGACTCCAAACGTAGAAGCGTGGGAGAGCAGGGTAAGAGAAGTGCTTTGCAAGCCTGACACTGGACATGAGGCTCACCACTGGATGTTCCACCCATCCCTTGGGGGTCTCACTTGTCGGCTGCCCACCCCCATTGTCACACACCTCCAGAAATCCAAGACACTCTTACTGCTCTTTTCTCACACTTCTGGTCTACAGATGCTCACAGTGGCCTGTCGGAATACGCCAGACCTACCACGCAGACAGGAGACTGTCATCAAGCAGGAGCCTGTGGGCAGGGACAGCACCCAGGACAAGGGGCGCAACAGGCCCCTCTCCAGAATCAGCTCCGGAGGCGTCAAGACCACCCACTTCCAGCTTAGATGGACCCGGACCTCCCTGCGAGCCAGTCTCTCAGACCCAGCCTTCCGACTCTTGGGGCGACACCTCCCCCTCCATCCCTGTTCCCACGCCAGCGTTTTTCTTGTAGGTGCCTCCCCCAATACCATGGCAGGGCACAGGCACCGTGGAGGGCGGGGCAGGGAGCTTCTGGCCTCCTGACTATTTGACAGGGCTTCTGGAGCCACTCCCTCTGCCCCTGGACCATCTCACCAGGCGGCTGGGTCCACCCCCTCTGCCCGTGGACCATCTCACCCGGCGGCTGGGGCCACCCCCTCTGCCCCTGGACCATCTCACCCGGCGGCTGGGGCCACCCCCTCTGCCCCTGGACCATCTCACCCGGCGGCTGGGGCCACCCCCTCTGCCCCTGGACCATCTCACCCGGCGGCTGGGGCCATCCCCTCCGCCCGTGGACCATCTCACCCGGCGGCTGGGTCCCCTCTGAGCAACCGCGGACCATCTGACCTGGGCGCTCCAGCCACCACCTCTGCAGTGACCCAGCTGGGTCACCTCCTCCTTACCGCCGGTGGTCCCCGTCACTGCGCACCTCCCTGGGGGTCCAAGGCCTCCCGCTTGCCGCTTTCCCGCAAGACTATTGGGGACCTGGAAACTGCAGCCTGGTCGGGGGCGGGATGGCTGCGGGAGATCACAGCGCGCCCAACCCCAACTTGCCTTCACGGAGCAGCGCCCAGGGTCTCGGGCTGCCCCTCGCCGCCCGCCTGTCTGTCTGTCCTGGCTCCAGCAGCTCCGCGTCTCTCCGGCTCCCTCTGCTCAGCGCACGAGCGCGATGGCCAAGCGGCGTCCCTACCCCAAGCCTCTGCACCAAAGCGAGCAGGGGCTGCGCAGGATGCGGCAAGAACTGCTTGCGTGAAGGGTGTCGGGAAAGGGGCGGAGGGATACGGCGCGAAGGCTTGGTGCCCGACGCCCCCTCCCAGGCACACTGTAGTTCCGACCCGCGGTGGGCGGGGCCACGACCAGCCCCAGAATCAGGGGGTGGGCTGCCTCCTGCTAGCCTTGGACTCTAAAGTCGCGACCACCACCCCTTTCCTGGCACTGCTGCGGTGCATGGAGAGCCTCGGGCGAGGGGCGCTTGTATGTTTGGTGGGACTTGGGAGCAGTACTGGGAGGTCGTGAGTGGAGGTGCTGGCTGGAGCAGCGGATGGATATTAAGAACCCTGGGTGCATCTGCCCCCCAGACTGCAGCAGGAGAGTGCCTGCCTCCTCCCCTCCCCCCCCCGTGCTCTCCCCACTCCCCATACCCCCTCCTTTATGGACGTCACTGGAAGGAGGGGGGAGTCAGGGCTGCAGTTAGAGAGGGGACAGGTGGCCTAGCAACAGCCTTCCAAGGGGCCCTTGGTGGATGCAGCCTGTCTGTCTCACTGATTCATGCAGCCATGAAGGAGAGGGAGGCACTTCTTCCCCTCAGTTTTCCTAGGTGAGGGCTCCCATTACATCCCTCACCACTACCCCTCTTCCAAAAGGAACACCAAAGTACCCCACCCTGGCATGATAAAGCCACCCCAGGTTTGGACAGGCATTCTCTCTCCCACATTAATTGTCTTATTCCGTGTAGAAATGCATTTCGTCCTTGCCTATCCCTCACATTTACCCAAGACAGGGGGTCTTTTCCTGTGAGAATTTGCTGGATGTCATGGGATCTTGCCTTTCTACTGCCCCTGTCATTGCCTGCTGGGTTTCCATGGCAATAGTTCCTGAAGTTTCTTGCCAGTCAGGTCTGATGTCTCATGTATGGCAGTTTGACAATATGGCAGGGATACCAAGTAGTTTGGATTTCAATCTTACCCATCTGCCTTGGTTTACTGTCTCTCTCTGGTTAAGGACCCATGTTTTGTCCTTTGACCCTGTCTGGATCCTGCCTCTTCTCTTGATGCCCCATTATCCCTGCTTCCCTGTGGGACAAACAGCAGGGGGATTAAGTATAAATTGAGGTGTCTACGTTTATTCTTTTTAAAAGAATAAACACCTCCTCTGTGTCTTATAGAATAATACTCCACTCCCAGGTCTATAGGCTCTTCTCCAAAGCATATAAGCTTATGTTACCTGGTCAAAGAAAACCTAGATTTCCAGGTGCAAAAGTTTTAAATTGATGGAATTTAACATCAAATTAGTGGAATTACCTAGCCAATGTAATTACAAGGGCACTTAGTTGTGGCAGAGATATAAAATTTTGTTTCTGAGGGAAGAAGGGTAAAAAAATCTTGAGAGGTTATTTTGCTTAGGAAGTTGTTGGGAGGTCAGGTGCCATAAAATGTGAGTTTTCCCCAGAAACCAGAAAAAAAAGGGCTTTTCTGTAATAATCCCAAAAGGAAAATAAGTCATAACACTTTTGCATAAGTGTCACTTTTAAAAACTTCTACCTTACATGACTGTAAGGTAACAAATTTGCATTATTCGAAGCCATAACATTCAAAGTGCATTTGATTGTGTGTAGCTCTGGTTCTATCCCAGTGTGTTCAACGAAATCTAAATTACAGCTTTAAAAAAAAAAAAGTGTACCGAACACAATATTCCCTAAGGATTACAGTTGAATGATTTAAAATCCTATTATATTTTAATTAAATATTATAAGTAATCTAGAGAAAGTTAAATTATGTTGCAAGAGTTACATAGGTTACATAGAAATTCTGAGTTTTGTTTTTTTTTTTTTTTTAAGTAAGGGAGTTAAGGACCCACAGAATTGGGACTGGTGAGATTCTAGAACTAATTTCCTATGGGCACTGAAAGAGTTACTCTAAATTTTTACAGCAGTCATCAGAAACAAATTCTAGTAAATTATATGTTTATAGTCTTTGCATGTGTTTCAGTCTCAGGGAGTATATATTTTGGGATCATTTCTCAATATAACTATCCATTCCTTCAATCTCATTTTCTCTTTTTGCTGAAGAAAAAAAAGTTTGTAATCCTCCTTAAAGCTCATCTGTGAGACTATTGCTTTTTTTTATTAACAACCAATGATATTTCCCTACTTGAAAAGGTGACCATTATTTTCACAATTTTATTGTATATTTCCATATCAACTTTTATTTATCATCAAGTATTTACTGCAGTTATGTAATGTTTCTATGTTACAAAGAATGCTGTTGAGGCTTTTATACCACATCTGGAAAGGTTTTATATTGTATCTGTTAATTTTATTCCATATCTGTTGTTTATCACAGGAAGATCATTTTAACCTGCTATTTGAATAGTCTTCCCTGAATGGTTACTTTCTTTCTTTCTTTTTTCTCTCCAAAGTATAATCTCATTGGTGAATGAAAACACACATTGTGTGTGTGTGTGTGTGTGTGTGTGTGTGTGTGTGTGTGTGTGTGATCTTTTTACATTCCTTTAACTATTTTTCCTTTCCTTAAACCTTGATTACTTAAAATCACTGGTACCTTTCCTTTAGTCAACAAGTACCTATAAATTGCTACTTTGTCGTAGATAGTGGGGATATAGCAGAAAACAAGCAAAGAAAGAAATAATTGTTCTCTTAGAGAGTACATTCACTTTTCTTTCCTTTTTATTCAATACCCTCTCCTAAAGTTCACAAACATTTGAAAATGAGGCCAACACAATTTCTTCTAGTAATTCTGAGGGTGCTGGCATCTCTATATGGTATTTACCTGCACAGGAGTGGTTCTACTGAAAGCTGTCAGTTTTGCTGCTAGACTGAAATACCTCTTGAACAACTTGTAAATTAATTTAGAAAACATGAATTATGTCTAATGAACATTTATCGACCCATGAGAAGCCTTATTTTAAGCTCTTTTTGTATATTAGTTCTTAGTAATTGTTTTAGTTTCATTACATGTTACTTGACAAAATACCAGACTCAAACAACTTTGGGAAGAAGAAATGAGTTTATTACATCAGAATTCCAGGTTATGGTCCATCATTATGGGAAAGTTACAGTTTGAAGCAACTTGTCACATCACATCCACAGGCCAGAACTAGAGCCAGTTTGTGCCCAGTCTCTCCATCTTATACAGCTCTGGATCATCTGTGCAAGGAAGGTTCCCATATACTGTTAATGTGAGTTTTCTCATATTAGATAATGTGTTTAAGACAGTCACTGACAGGCATGCTCAGAAGCCAACCATAAACTGTAAGTCCCTCCCAGTATCAGGTCAACTATTAATACTAACCATTGAAGTGATACTCCAAAATGTAAACTAGTACCAGAACGGTCTATTATCATCTCCATATGGCACATGAAGAAACCAGCCCAGATGAGTTAAATATAATCTTAAAAATTAGACACAAAAGATTGAAATGCTAGTCTATATTTGTCTGGTTGTTAAGATCTGTTACTGCCTTCTGAATCAAATTCCAGAGAGATAACAACAATGGTTTCACTCTGCAGTACTTATACTAGCACTTGTGCGATCCTGAATTGCTCTGCAAATTTCAGGACCCTAAACAAAACAAAACAATAACCAAAAAAGTACAAGCATTAACTTTCAGCACAAAGGCAGCTGTGCTATTTTATTGTTTCTACTATTCTTCCAAACCCCACTCCAACTCCCATTGTGGATAAACTTGCATGTTACTTTATCCCTTGCCTGTGCAGCTTGTGTGATCCCTTCTTGTCCCTGTCAATTACCATGAAGACAGACTTATTTACCTTACTAGCATATGATATATGTATAAGACATGGTTATTAGCCATCTGTGTATCTTTTGCTTGGTATTTGGTCATATAACTTGCTTATTATAAAATTAGGTTGAGAGTTTACTTATTGTTATGATTTAAGGGTTGTCTATTTTGTATGCCAGCTTTTGATTAGAGATCTGTTTTGAAAACACTTTTGTCTTATTTTATTCCTACTTATGTGACATTATTATCTAATTCATATAGATTCTGCCATTTGACTCCAAAATAGCTGTAATGTCCCTTTTATTCTTGGTCTAGGATAAATGTCATAATTTGGTTTGATACGTATCACATTGTCTGCATTTGTGTGTATTGAGGCAGGAATCAAGGTTCAATTTATTCCATACGTACATCTTCTTGTCTAGCCATCATTTGTTAAAAAAAAAAATTCATTGACATTAAAGGACTCTCTGGGAATTGGGGCGGAAGGCACTGGGGGATGGGGAGAGAGGGGTGAGGGAAGGGGGAGCAGGGGGTTCGGGGGAGGAGGAGGGAGGGAGGGAACCGGTGTACCTATTAAGCTTGTATGAGCGGAAATAATAATAAAAAATGTTTTAAAAAATTCATTGAAATTCTTTGGTTCTTTGTAGAAAAATATAATGATATTCTGAATAGGGATATATTTCTTTGTGCTATATGTTGATCTTCTTGCTAATCAATATGTAACATTTTTAAATTGCTGCAGCTTCTTGGTGTACATTAGAATCAGGTAAATGTCTTCCAATTTTCAATATTTTTTCACAGCTCTGGCCTTCATCCCAGATGTAAAAACCAGAAATGTTTATCTTAAAATTTTTTATGAAAGTCAGGGGTTAGGATAGGAAAGTTAGGATGCATAAACCATGTGCAGGTCTCATCGTACAAGTGTGGAGATAAAAGAAAATTTTTCAGAGGTTGTTTCTCTTTCTATTATTTGGTGTCCAGGTTTGTACACAGGTGTCTTCACCTGCTGAGTAATCTTGATGACACCCATTTTCAATGTTGATGTAGAAATTTGATTTCAAGTTCCTAGTTTATTTTTCTATCATTTTCTGAGTTTTTTATTGGACCTGGGAGTAATATAATAGACTTGATTCTGATTCCAAGTAACCCAGTGAAGGAGAGAGTCAAAATGAAGAGAAAAGGAAGATTCTTTCAAAGAGAGAAAGAAAAAAAGCATCAGATATCTACAAACTTAGTGATAGGGTATCCCTGAAAAGTGCTATCATGCTTTGAAATGTGATTTGTCCCCTACAGACTCATGTGTTTGAATCTTTAGTTCTTTGGGAAGGTCCTGGCACCTTTAGGAAATGGAGCCATCCTGGAGGAAGACAATCATCAGAAGTGGGCCTTGAGGTTGGTTAGCCTTGGCCTGCTTGAGTTAGTGAGTGTGCTCCTGAGGTTTCAGCAGCTCTTTGTCTCCATGATGAATGTGACTTAGGCCTCCTCCAGCTTCTGCCAGCCAACCATGCATTTTCTACCTTGAAGGGCTGTATCTCCCCTTTGGAACTGTCAACTGAATAAACTTCCCTTTCTCTTTTTAAGTTACTTGAGTATGAGTCTTGTCTCACAGCAGCAGAAAAGTGTAACTACTACAAGTACAAAGAATAAGGTGATTCATTAAGAAGTCAAGCTGAGCATATCTACATCCATGTGGCTCCCCAGCAGTAGTGAAAGGAAGAAGAACAAGCTAACAAATGGTAAGCCAAATGGCCCTGGTAAAAAGAGGCTCTGAATCCTACCTTTAGGAGAAACCCACAGACATCACAAACTTCAAAACATGTTGTAGATTTGGGGAGAGTGATTCTTCCAGCAGTGGAGTGAAGTCCCACTTTACCTACATGACTCAGAATGTAGGATCAAGCACCATCTTGATAGAGAGCCTATTTTAATGGGTAGCAAACCTGGGGGACCAAGAATTGGGAGCATGCACAAGAAAGGAGCTTAAATTTAATAGGCCACACCCATAGGGCAAGAAAGTCCTGGGAGTCAGCTACAGAGAACTTCAGGGTCAGACACTTACAAGCCAAAGGATATAACAACAGGAGGTTCAACTCTGGCAGAGAAGCAGAACAGGAAACATTTTCCTGTCCTCAGTTGCAGGTAGCAGATCTCATCTACTAAGAATAATCCTTCAGCATAATACTTAATACTTAGAAGATCCTGTAAGTGTAAAGGCAAGTGCTATGTCTTTACAGAACTTAATGTGAGATTGCTTCTCATACTGCCAATGGGAATGGCAAACACACCACAGCCTACAGTAAAAGTCTGGGGAAAGTGAGAGAATGTGACCAGCCAGTGGAATCCAAAATTAACTGCAACCACCAGGGAGAGCAGATACCCAATGGAGAAACTACTAAAGACAGATCTACTAGACATTGGTTACTTCTCCAATAAAGGTTCAATACCAGCATAAGACATAGGAAAGACAAGATTGCACAATTTCTTCTGACCTTCTCTTACTCAGATAACTGGCAGTTTCTAATTTTTGAGAATTCAGAAGCTGCTGTGACACTTCACCATTTTTCCCCACTGCTTTACATTTTTTACACTCCCAGCAATATTTTAGTTCCTTGTATTTTTTTAAGTTTTTAATGTGTTTTTGTTTTCACATTTTTGAAAGGCATTATGAAGTCCAAAATACTTTAAAATGTAGCTTGTGACCTTGAATGTGACCTTGAATTTTTGATGTTCTTGCCTTCACTACTCCAATGCTGGGATTACAGGTGTATAGCAACACATCTGGGTATTAAAGTAAGGGCCCAACACATGCTAGGCAAATACTGTATCAACTGAGCTTCATCCAATATCCAAAAGCTTTTATTTTTATTCTTTATGCGTTCACCTAATTTATTTATGATTATTTGATTATTAAACAATGTTTTCCCCTTTTTTCTTTTTCCTGTCCTTCATGTTTTCTACTTTTCCCACTTGGCTATGTTCATCTAATTTAATTTTTGAGCTTTCCAATTAATGGGGTTTTGGGGAGTTGTTCTTTACATTGTCCAATCTCTTGATTTTTTCTTTTCCTTTCGCATTCTTCTATAATAATACTCTTTTTTTTCATTTTCTTAACTTCAAATCTCATCTGTTTGCTCCTTGCCTTATCTTCTTCCTTTTCATCATTCATTCACTAGGTTCACATTTATCCTACCTACATAGTATTTAACTGAAGAACACACCCTATATTGATTTTCCCTTTTTAAATTTTGGTTTGTGCCCTTTTGTCATGTGTTAGCAGAATGTAATCAATATTCATGCGTTTATATATCTTATGTGATTTGTTGTTGCTGTTGTAACTGTTTTCTCTTTACTGAATAGTACTTGTGACTGAGGCCTCGAGAGTGTGCTGCTCAGTACATCCTGTAGACTTTAAGGTAAGATATCACATTAGAATCCACATAAGCAGGATTCCATGAAAGAAAACAGTCAGAACAATACCAAATGATCTCCATTTTTGCAAGAGAATATTGATAGAAACCAACTTAGCAAACCAAATAAAACTGGAGATAATTATATTAAGCAAATTCAGCCAGTTTCAGAAAAATAAATGCCACATATTTTCTCTCTTGATTTTATATGGATAACAAAATTGTAAATTCATAGATAATATGAAAACAAAAATGAAAATGCCTAAAGGAACAAAAGGTACTTAACTGAGGTAGGAGTAAAGAGAAAGGGGTAACAGGTTATGAGGGGAGAATATGCTCACAGTACATTATGTAATTGCATTAAAATGGCCCAATATACATCTAAAGCTAGAAATCAACCCCCAAACTATAATTCTGGGAGATTTCAACACTGCCCTCTCAACATGGGTAGATAAACAAGTCAAAAGCTTAACAGAGACACTTTGGACCTTAAACCCTTAAAGAAATGGACCTTACTGATCTCTATCGAACTTTTCATCCAGGCACCAAAGAATACACATTTTTCTCAGCAGCACACGGAACATTCTCCAAAATAGAACACATATTGGGAGACAAAACGAATCTACACATATAAAGGAAAGTTGATATTCTAGCCTGTGCCCTATCAGACCACCATGACCTAAAGTTGGACTTGCACAACACAACAAAGAACAGAAAATACACTAACTCCTGGAAACTTAACACTATGATACTGAATGAGAACTGGATTCAGGAAGAAATTAAAAAGGAAATTCAAGATTTCTTGAAAGAGAATAATAATGAAAATACAATTTACCAAAATCTCTGGGACACAATGAAAGCTGTCCTCAGAAGTAAGTTCATAGCTCTTAATGCCTACATCAAGAAAATGGAAACATCAGAAACAAATAAATTAACGATGCAGTTTAAAGCTTCAGAAAAACTAGAGCAATCAGATCCCAAAAGCAGTAGAAGAGAGGAGATTAGCAAAAGAAGGGGAGAAATATCTGAAATCGAGATTAGGAAAACGATACAAAAAAATCAAGCAGTCAAAAAGCTGGTTTTTTCCTATGTAATACAGTAATTGCAAGGATTGTGAACAGGAGGGATGGGGAGAGAGGGCCACACCAGATACAAGGAGAGAGGGGACCATGTTACAGCAGAGAAAATCGGCCTCCAAGGAATGCAAGTAAGTAATGTGACACCTGGTTAAGTTCACAGACGTTCGTTCCTGATCATGTACAACTGAGGGGGTATAATCTCACCAGAAGGGGAGGGCATATAGTCTGGCAGATGAAAGGTGATCATTTTGCAAATGGGTGACTGACCCCTCCCTCACCGAGGTTTCCTGCTTTTATTACATCTACCCTTGAATGTGCTATTATAACAAGACTCCAGTTTAACAGCTTGTTGTCTCTGACCAGGGGGTGACATACAGTGCCCATCAGGATGGAGTGAAGGGCATTGCAGGAGCAGCAAAACTGCAAAAGAAAATCAACAAAACACAATCCAGAACTTCAGAGACTCTATATCAACCACATAGAACTAAGCCAGCCTGATCTCCCCCCATCCTGAAGCTCAGGGACATTTGCGGAAGAGGGGGCGGTAAGAGTGTAAGAGCAAAAGGATGGGAGGAGCAATGATTTGAAGATTCTCCACACTAGTTAGGGCTGAAGCAATCATAATAGGACTTTGCATGCCCTGCGCAATGTCCAACACACTATTGACCTCTCAAAGTCTAGCATCAGCTAAAGGCACCAAGATCCTTGGAGGCAAGGGATTGACAGCCACAGTAGTGTTCCTATGCTTAAGGGGAACACGAGAAAGGGTTCAGGGAAATGCCACTGGGTCCTTGTATGTCATCGGAGAGGAGGACCAAGAGGAGAGTTAGGCATACACAATAAAGGACTCTCTGGGAAGTGGGGGGGGGAGGCACTGGGAGTAGGGAGGGAGGGAGGGGGAGCAAGGGGTTTGGGAGGAGGAGGAGGGGGGAGGGAACTGGTCTACCTATTACGTTTGTATGAGTGGAAATAATAATAAAAATGTTAAAAAAGCTGGTTTTTTGAAAAAAATCAATAAGATTGATACACCCCTAGCTAAATTAACCAAAAGCAAGAGAGAGAAAACCCAAATTAACAAAATTAGAAATGAAAATAGAGTTATCACTACTGATACCCAAAAAATCCAGAGAATTATAATGTCATATTTCAAAAACTTATACTCTGTGAAGTTTGACAACACAAAAGAGATGGATGAATTCCTAAGTAAACACAACTTACCTAAATTGAATCAGGAAGTTGTGAATTATTTAAATAGTCCTACAACATATGAGGAAATTGAGGAAGTAATCTTGAATCTTCCCACCAAAAAATGTCCTGGACCAGATGGATTCAGCACAGAGTTCTACCAGACATTTAAGGAGTTAATAATACCAATAATCCTTAAACTGTTCCATCAAATAGCAAAGGAAGGAACACTACCAAATTCCTTCTATGAAGCAAATATCGTTTTAATCCCAAAACCTAATAAAGATACACTTGAAAAAGAAATCTATAGGCCAATATCTTTGATGAACACAGACGCAAATATTTTCAACAAGGTCCTAACAAATTGGATTAAAAAACATATCAAAAAGATCATTCATGGGAATCACGTAGGCTTTATCCCCGGCACACAAGGTTGGCTCAACATACACAAATCAATTAATGTAATTTACCATATAAACCAGTCCACATCCAAGACCACATGACATTCTCGATAGATGCAGAAAAAGCTTTTGACAAGATCCAACAGCCTTTTATGATAAAATCCCTAGAGACAGTTGTAATGGAAGGAACCTTTTATAAATAAAATAAAAGCTGTATACAACAAACCCACAGCAAGGATTATGCTCAATGGGGAAAAACTGGAAGCATTGCTGTTTCGATCAGGAACTAGACAAGGCTGCCCACTCTCACCACTTCTATTCGATATTGTACTTGAAGACTTAGCGGAAGCCATAAGACAAGAAAGGGACTTAGAAGGAATTCAAATCAGCAAGGAAGATGTCGAGCTATACCTATTTGCAGATGACATGATCTTATACCTGAGTGATCCCAAAAACTCCACCAGGAAGCTCCTGGAACTAATACAGAAGTTCAGCAGGGTGGCAGGATACAAATTAAATGTACAAAAATCAGTGGCCTTCCTATATGCCCAGAGTGAAAGAAGTGAAAAAGCCCTGAGAGGAATCCCATTTACGATAGCCCCCCAAAAAATGAAATACATTGGGATAAACCTAACCAAGGAAGTAAGAGACCTCTATAATGAAAACTTTAAAACCCTAAAGAAAGAAATTGCAGAAGACACCAGAAGGTGGAAAGACCTCCCATGTTCCTGGATTGGCAGAATCAACATCGTAAAAATGACCATCCTACCAAAGGCAATATACAGATTCAATGCTATACCAATAAAAATCCCAAAGCAATTCTTTAAAGAAGTTGACCAAATAATCTCAAAATTCACATGGAGGCACAAAAGACCCAGGATAGCAAAGACAATCCTGAGTAACAAAAACACTGCTGGAGGTATCACCATACCAAACCTTAGTCTATACTACAAATCCATAGTTATAAAAACAGCCTGGTACTGGCTCCAAAATAGACACACAGATCAATGGATAAGGGTTGAAGACCCAGATATAAGCCCACAAAAATACAGCCATTTGATCTTTGACAAAGGGGCTCAAAGAATCCAATGGAAAAAGAACAGCATCTTCAACAAATGGTGCTGCCAAAACTGGATCTCCACATGCAGAAGATTAAAGCTGGACCCGTACTTGTCACCATGTACAAGACTTAACTCCAAATGGATCAAGGACCTTGATATCAGGCCAGAGACTATGAAAATCATAACTGAACGGATAGGGACTCCGTCGAGCTGATTGGGCTAGGCCAACATTTCCTAAACAGACATCCAATGGCACAGTCACTGCTACCAACTCTCAGCAGTTGGGACCTTGTGAAATTAAAGAGCTTCTGTTCAGATAAAGAGATTGTAACATGAGCTCAAAGGCAACCCACAGAATGGGAGAAAATCTTCACTAACCACATATCTGACAGAGCTCTACTGTCCAGAGTGCACAAAGAACTTAGAAAATTAAACACCAAGGAAACCAATGGCCCAATTAAAAAATGGGCCCTGGAACTTAAAAGAAATTTTACCAGGCATGAAATTAAAATGTCTAACAAATATCTTTAAAAATGCTCCACTTCTTTAGCCATCAGGGAAATGCAAATCAAAACTTCCCTGAGATATCATCTCACCCCGGTCAGGATGGCAAAAATCCACAATACAAACAACAACAAGTGCTGGAGAGGATGTGGAGAGAGTGGAACTCTGCTACATTGCTGGTGGGAATGCAGGCTCATACAGCCACTCTGGCAAGCCGTCTGGCAATTCTTAAAGAAATTAAAGATTGAAATGCCATATGACCCTGCTATTCCACTTTTGGGAATAACCCCCCATGCAGCAGAGGTTCACCTCGATAGCACAAGCACGACCATGTTCATAGCAGCACTGTTTACAATAGCAAAGTCATGGAATCAACCCAAATGTCCAAGAGTTGTCGAGTGGATAAGGAAACTGTGGTACATCTATACAATGGAGTACTACTCAGCCATCAAAAATGATTGCTTGGAAATGGATGTCATTAGAAACAATTATATTAAGTGAAGTATCCCAATCCCAGAAAGTTAAGCGCTGTATATACTCCCTAATAGGTGGCTCCTAGTACCAAACTCACCCAACCCACATTGAGACACTCAAAGGTAAACCTATGTAATACCGTAATTGCAAGAATTCTGAACAGGAGGGATGGGGTTGAAGGGCCACACCAGACACAAGGAGAGAGGGGACCATGTTACAGCAGAGAAAATCGGCCTCCAAGGAATGCAAGTAAGTAATGTGACACCTGGTTAAGTTCACAGACGTTCGTTCCTGATCATGTACAACTGAGGGGGTATGATCTCACCAGGAGGGGAGGGCATGTAGTCTGGCAGATGAAAGGTGATCATTTTGCAAATGGGTGACTGACCCCTCCCTCACCGAGGTTTCCTGCTTTTATTACATCTACCCTTGAATGTGCTATTATAACAAGACTCCAGTTTAACAGCTTGTTGTCTCTAACCAGGGGGTGACATACAGTGCCCATCAGGATGGAGTGAAGGGCATTGCAGGAGCAGCAAAACTGCAAAAGAAAATCAACAAAATGCAATCCAGAACTTCAGAGACTCTATATCAACCACATAGAACTAAGCCAGCCTGATCTCCCCCCATCCTGAAGCTCAGGGACATTTGCGGAAGAGGGGGCGGTAAGAGTGTAAGAGCAAAAGGATGGGAGGAGCAATGATTTGAAGATTCTCCACACTAGTTAGGGCTGAAGCAATCATAATAGGACTTTGCATGCCCTGCGCAATGTCCAACACACTGTTGACGCCACGAAGTCTAGCATCAGATAAAGGCATCAAGATCCTTGGAGGCAAGGGATTGACAGCCACAGTAGTTTTCCTATGCTTAAGGGAAACATGAGAAAGGGTTCAGGGAAACGCTACTGGGTCCTTGTATGTCATCGGAGAGGAGGACCAAGAGGAGAGTTAGGCATACACAATAAAGGACTCTGTGGGAATTGGGGGGGAGGCACTGGGGGATAGGGAGGGAGGGAAGGGGAGCAGGGTGTTCGGGGGGAAAAGGAGGGAGGGAGGGAACTGGTCTACCTATTAAGTTTGTATGAGCAGGAATAATAAAAATGTATTAAAAAAATGACCATCCTACCACAGGCAATATACAAATTCAATGCTATACCAATTAAAATCCCAAAGCGATTCTTTAAAGAGGTTGACCAAACAATCTCAAAATTCATATGTAGGCACTAAAGACCCAGGATAGCCAAGACAATCCTGAGTAACAAAAACACTGCTGGAGGTATCACCATACCAAACATTAGTCTATACTACAAATCCATAGTTGTAAAAACAGCCTGGTACTGGCTCCAAAATAGACACACAGATCAATGGATAAGGTTTGCAGACCCAGATATTAGCCCACACAACTATAGCCATTTGATCTTGGCAAAGGGGCCCAAAAAATCCAGTGGAAAAAGAACAGTATCTTCAACAAATGGTGCTGGCAAGACTGGATCTCCACATGCAGAAGAATAAAACTGGACCCATACTTGTCACCATGTACAAGACTTAATTCCAAATGGATCAAGGACCTCCATATAAGGCCAGAGACTGTAAAAACTATAGTTGAAAGGGTAGGGAACTCCTTCGAGCTGATTGGATTAGGTCAACAGTTCCTAAATGGACATCGAATAGCACAGTCACTACAACCAACTCTCCACAGATGGGATCTTGTGAAATTAAAGAGCTTCCCATCAGATAAAGAGACTGTAACTGGAGCACAAAGGCAAACCACAGAATGGGAAAAAATCTTCACTAACCACATATCTGATGGAGCTCTATTATGCAGAGTGCAAAAAGAACTTAGAAAACTAAACACCAAGGAAACAAATGGGCCAATTAAAAAATGGGCCCTGGAACTTAAAAGAAACTTTACCAGGGATGAAATTAAAATGTCTAACAAATACCTTAAAAAGTGCTCCACATCCTTATCCATCAGGGAAATGCAAATCAAAACTTCCCTGATATATCATCTCACCTAAGTCAGGATTGCAAAAATCCACAATACAAACAACACCAAATGCTGGAGAGGATGTGGAGAGAGGGGAACTTTCCTACACTGCTGGTGGGAATGCAGGCTCATACGACCACTCTGGCAAGCCATCTGGAGATTCTTAAAGAAATTAAAGATTGAAATGCCATATGACCCTGCTACTCCACTTTTGGGAATAACCCCCTATACAGCAAAAATTGACCTCAATAGCACAAGCACGACCATGTTCATAGCAGCACTGTTTACAATAGCAAAGTCATGGAATCAACCCGAATGTCCAACAGTTGACGAGTGGATAAGGAAACTGTGGTACATCTATACAATGGAGTACTACTCAGCCATCAAAAATGATGAATTAATGGAATTTGCCAGCAAATGGATGAAATTAGAAACAATTATATTGAGTGAAGTATCCCAGACAGAAAATTAAGTACCATATGTATTCCCTAATAGGTGGCTCCTAGTACCAAACCCACTTAGAGACACTCAAGAATAAATCTCTGTAATACCTACAGTAACTGCAAAGATTATGAACAGGAGGGATGGGGCAGGAGGCCCCACCAGAAACAAGGAGAGAGGGGACCATGTTACAGCAGAGAAAATAGGCCTACATCAAGGACTGCAAGTAAGTAATGAGACATCTGGTTAAGTTCACAGACTTTCCTTCCTGATCATTTGCAACTGATGGGGTATGATCTTACCAGAAGGGAGGGAGTATAGTCTGGCAGATAAAAAGTAACCGTTTTGCAGATGGGTGATTGACCGCTCCCTCACCGTGGTTTTCTACTTTTATTACATCTACCTTTGAATATATTCTTATATCAAGACTCTAGTTTAACAGGTTTTTATCTCTGGCCAGGGGGTGACAGCCATTACCCATCAAGATGGAGTGAAAGCCATTGCAGGAGCAGCAAAACTGAAAAAAAAAATCAACAAACAGTAATCCAGAACATCAGAGACTCTATGTCAATGACCTGGAATTAGGCCAGTATAATCTTTCCCCATCCTGAAGCTCAGGGAAATTTGCAGAAGAGAGGGCGGTAAGATGGTAAGAGCACAAGGATGGGAGGAGCAATGATATGCAAGATACTCCAAACAAGTTAGGGCCGAAGCAACCATAATTGGACTTTGCATGCCTTGCTCAATGTCCAACAGATTATTGACCCCACAAAGTGTAGCATGGTCTAAAGGCACTAGGATCCTTGGAGGCAAGGTATTGACAGCCACAGTAGTGTTCCTATGCTTAAGGGGAACACAGGAATGGGTTCTGGGAAATGCCACTGGGTCCTTGCACCTCATTGGAGAGGAGGACCCAGAGGAGAGTTTGGCATGCACATTAAAGGATGCTCTGGGGATGGGAGGGGGAGGCACTGAGGGATGGTGAGAGAGGGGGGATCGGAGGGGGCTACAAGGGGGTGGAGGGGGTGGAGGGAAGGAGGGGACCAGTGTACCTGTTAAGTTTGTATGAGTGGAAATTAAAAAAAAAAAAAAGAAAAAAATAGCCCAATATAAAATGTTTAAAAACTACAAGGGTCTATTCCAAGAATGTTTGTTTATTTTAATATTGTTTCTTCCATGCTGAATTATCAATTTGTATTGGGGCTCACTCTTGGTGTTTCATGGCTCTATGGTTTTGAACAAATGCACCATGGCATATACTCATGATTATAGCGTTTTAGTTATTTCACTATCCTAAGAAATCTTTACTCCACACTCTTCTTTCTCCATTTCCTCTAGCTAGTTATTAGCATGACATTGTTTTATTCCAATTGTCTTAAAATTGGTGTTAAAACATCAGATATTATTGCATCTTGCTGGTGAATTTATCTACCATGTTGCTGCTCTTACTACTACTATTCCATTCTTTACTGACATCGGAATCCATTTTCTTTGGCCTTCCAAGACAGATGGTTTAACTTAGTATATAGGATTTACTTAGTAACATACATTGATATCTTTTGTGTTTCAGAACATAGTGGCACATGCCTCTAATTTCAGCACTGGGGAAGCTTAGGTGGGGGTGGGATGATTCCTGCAAACCTGCGCTAAACAACAAGTACTAGGTGAGTCTGGACTAATATCAAGACCCTGTCTCAGAAAACAAACGAAAACCACCCTCTATGTATTTTCATGAGATAAAATTCCTTTTACATTTGGTGATAAACACATTTATCTGGATGTACTACTATTTCTCCATATGTTTTGCCTAATGGATGACATTTTGATTGCTTTCAATATTTGGTAATTGTGAAAATACATGTAACTTGAAAAACATGGAATAGTAGGGAGGCTGATTAGGAAGGAGAACACATGAAATGGAACAAGAAAAGGATGGAAATTGGCAGTAAGGGATGAAATGCGGAAATTCATTGTGTTTATGTATTAAAGTATTGAAGAATATAAAAGAAAATACGTAAGTACGTTATGTTAATCAGGGTTCTATAAAGGAAGAAAATTGATAGAATGAATATATAGTAAAAGGAGATTCATTACATTGGCTTGCACATTACATAAATTCTGGGTAGTCCAGCAATAGCTGCTTCACACTGGAGAGGCCGAGAACTTGGTAACTGCTCATTTAAGGACAGATGACTCAACAATTCCAATCTGGCATGGAAGGCCTGGAGGATTTCTTAATCATTATTTGTCTATAGGCTGCATTGGAAGGCCAAAGAAGAGATAGCAGTAGCAACAGCAGCATCATGGCAGATAAACTCACCAGCGAGATGCAAACAGGATAGGCAAACTGGCTGGCCAGTATGATGTGAAGGCAAGCAGGCCAAAAGCAAAATGCTGTTTTCTCTGTAGAGAGCCAAACTAGTAGAAAGTGATGCTTGGGATGCGACCTACTAGAAAAAGAGAACTCTTTCCTGCTGAAAAAGCATTGAAAGGGCTGGAGAGGTGGCTCAGGGGTTAAGCCTCTGCCTTACAGGCGGAAGGTCCTGAGTTCGGATCCTAGACCCCACGTATAGACGCCAGGCAGAAGCGGGGGCGGCCTGCGTTTCTGGTCCTGGTAGGGCAGAGCCTGTGAATCCTGGATTCCCAAATTCGTCTGTGGTTCTACACACACATACATACATACACACACATACATACATACACACACGCACAGGCATACACACAATTGAATAAATAATAATAAAAAATTTTAAAAAAAAGAAAAAGCATTGAAGACTGATAGGAATTGTAATCATGGCTTTCCATGAAAACAGAAGTACAGAAACCCACTGGTGCTTTCTGGATCCCCTGTCGGGATAAGGTCACTGCCTGAGACCATATGGATTTCTGCTTGGACTTGAAATGTTTCATGTTTAGTCTCTGTCTTTTCCCCCATGACAAATAACAGGAACATTTGATTCTCTGGCTGTCAAGCTAGCCATGTAAAAATTCACTAAAATCCAGAAAACCTTTCCATATCTTTCTCTCTCCTTACCAATAAGAACCACCCACATCCAGCTTTGCATACAGATTTCCAGCCTCCTGATTATAAATAAAGTCTGGTGGGACTGGACATTGGCTTCTTCCCCCTCCCCCTCTGGGAGGTGGTAGGTTTCCCACCTGTCACGGCCAACTGTTCTCTGTATTTCTGTCTCTGTGTGGTTTTTATTCTGCCTTTAGTAATTCTCAGCCCCAGGACAGCTTCATGGTTCACCATGCTAGACATGGTACTTTTAAGAAGGAATAATGGCTAGGAGAGAACTGCCATGGAAAGAAACCTCTTATATTTCCCAAACTTCTTTTTTTTAATTTTTTTTATTATTATTATTTATTCAACTGTGCGCATGTGCGTGTGTATGTGCGCGCGCGTGTGTGTGTGTCTGTGTACGTGTGTGTAGAACCACGGACGAATTCGCGAACCACCATGGACGCCTCCACCTCCTTCTGCCCCGGGATTCACAGGCTCCGCCCTACCAGGACCAGAAGCGCAGGCCGCCCCCGCTTCCACCTGGCGTCTATACGTGGGATCTGGGATCCGAACTCAGGACCTTCCGCCTGCAAGGCGGAGGCTTAACCCCTGAGCCACTTCTCCAGCCCTATTTCCCAAACTTCTTAATCTGAGCTTCTACCAAAAGGCTCTTTCCATTTCAATTAAAGTGATCAAGAAAATGTCTCACAAGTATGCCCAGTGACTTGTCAGTTTGTTGACTCCAAATCCTGTTAATTGACAACCAATGTTGACCATCATACATAACGAATGTAGGTTTTGGGTAGGCATGTTTTCAACAATACCAACGAGTATTGTGATTGTATGGACTAAAATATGTTTTGTGTTGTAGAAAATTGCCACACTGAATTCCAAAGAAATGTACCTACTACATTTCTATTAGCAATGAAGGAAACATCATGTAGCTCCACATTTTCCCCAATACTTACTATTGTCAGTGTTCTGGAATTAAACATATCAGGAGCTGTGCATTAACATCTCATTGTTGCTTTACTTTGTATTTGAGAGTTTTATATTTTTGTAGTTTCTTTTATATTTATCATCTATTTTGAGTTAATTTTTAGCCCACATTTATCTTTTTTGTATATCAGCATCCAATTATTTCAGCATTATTTGTTGGAAACATATTTGCTTCATAATTTTGCTTTTATGCATTTATCAAAATTAATCTAACTAGTAATATGTAGGTATGTTTCTAGGCTCTCTATGTGTGTGTCTGTTCTCTCACCAATATATTGTATTAGTAATTGAAGCTCTAAAAATGCCTTGAACCAGGCAATAACAGTTCTCCAATTTTGCCCTTCTCCAATACTTTATATTACTGAGGATTTTTATATCAGTATTTGTCAAAAATGGACTGTAATTTTTGTTTCTTTCAGTATCTGTGACTGCCTTTGAAAGCATGGCGATGCTGACCTCACAGAATGGGCTTAGGAATGTTCTCTCTTCACAGTTTTGGATGAATTTAAGGAAGAGAGTCAATTATTTTTTAAAAATTTGGTAGAATTCTCAAGTGAAAAAACCTGGGTCTGCACTTTTGAATGTTAAATAAATGTTAAATAATAAAAGTTTATACGTTTCTATTGCTAGGAAAAAAATTGACAATCTCAGCTTAAAGAAGAAAAGGTTTATTTTGATTCATGGTTTGAGGGAATACTATTTATTACTGCACAAATCATGATGGCAAAAATATGAGGTTGTTCATTACATTATATCTACAGTTAAGCAGAGAGAGATGAATTCTGATGTTCAACTCACTTTCTCCTTTGTACCTTGTTATTCCAGGATTTCAGCCCATGTGATGATGATGGGAAGCCTTCCCTTCTAAATTAAAATCTCTAGAAACACGCTCACATTCACATAGGTATCTCCTAAGTGACTTGTGTTATAGTCAAGTTGACAATTAACATTAAAAATTCTAAGTCGAGACCCAGAAACAAGCAGCCTAGAAATGGAGGCTGCTGAGGCTCATGCTGGAGGGTTTCAACGATACAGCAAGGCTTATGAGGGTACCAATGACCATGACTTCCTTGCAGCTGCTCAGAGCCCCTTTCCTATGTGGCCTCCTCAGGGCCTTTTCTGCGCTCTTGATGTCATGGCTCAGGAATACCAGTTTGATGTCCTCCATCACAGCAGTGTGGGGCTGTAAAAGAACACAGTGCACAACCAAGAGCATAGCATGGAA